>JAHWFO010014366.1:754277-788381 GCA_023313115.1 Rhysida immarginata
TAAAACTAAAATGTTGTACTGTAAGGCCTCTTTTAAATTTAATATAATTTTAATTCTTCCTTGTTTTTTTTTGTTTTTTTTTGTTTGTTTTTTTTTTGTTTCTTCTTACATTTCATTCCTAGATTTAAATTTTTTTTTTTTTTATTGAATAAAACCATTCATTCAGTAAATGCTTAGTATGAATTACTTATAGATTGTACAGATAATGTTCTAACTCAGCAGGAGTTGAGGTGAGATATCATTGGGTCAGGAGTAATTTAGGATTCACAGGAAAATAAATTCAACCACTGTACGATCGACGTGTGGATTCAAAAGGGGAGATTTATTGAACACACTTGGAAAGGAGGGTGTGGTGTTATATATAAAGCATAATAAGTAATTTATAGATATGAATAACTAGATGGGATGTGAGGTGTAGTAATAAGACATTAGAGTTAAGTCATAGATATTAGTGTAGGTGAGTTAGACTTAGACGGGAGTTCTGTAGCATTTTGTTACACTGGTGTGAGTGTGATCAATTGCATAAGTCTTCCCCTTAAACTAGTGAAGCGGACATTCGGTCCAATTTGTCACATACAGTGTGTCCACAAATTTTAGACTCACTTATTTTTTTATTCTTTTTTTTCAAAACAAACAAAAATATTAATAAATTTTTGTATGAATTATAATATTTACAACTAGAAATAATAAATTAATTAAATAGAACAACAAAATGTATGAGAGTTCTAACAAAAAACAAAAAAATTGTAAAACAATAGGAATTTACATGTCCATAAATTATAGACTCATATGCCAAAACAACTCAAAATTTCCATTTTTAATAATGTATAACCCGTCCTTTATTAACATTTACCTCATAAATTCGATTAGGCATTGTTTCAACTAATTTTTTTAATTGTTTATTGTGTATTTTTTCCCTCGACTCAAGAATTGCAGTTTTCAACTCCTGAGTTGTGGAAAAAGTTTTTCCCTGCTTGTAAACATCCCTAGCCAGCGTTCAATTGGATGTAAGTCTGGGGAAAGTGCTGGCCCAGGGTAAAATGTCAACACCATTGTCCTTAAACCATTTTTGTGTGTTAGAGTATGACCACCGAGAGACAAGGCCTGAGCGCGGAAACATCATACATTGTTATTCATCATTAGAAAGGTATTGTTATTCGTATTTCTATCAGTAATAAGTCTTAAATTAGCCCTTCTAACAATGTACGACATTTCCACGCTCAGACCTTGTCTCTCGGTGGCCACAACTAGAGGCAGCATGGATTGGGGCATTATCCTGTTGAAACTGCCATGCAGAGTCACTGATACCCTCAGCAAATGGCAGAAATGACTATTGTAGCATACTTTGATATCCAATAGCATTCATCCTACCATTGATGAATGCTATTGGAGTTTTGCCACTCTGGCTGAAAGCAGCCCAAACAATGACACTACCCCCTCCACACTGCCGTTTTGGGAAGAGCTCTTCATCCTTTCTGAGGTCGTGCCAGTATTATTGCCAACCATCTGAGCCATCAAGGTTGAACTTCTTCTCATCACTATAGATGACTCTTCTCCAATCAGAAGTCCAACTCGTGTGTTCTTTAGCCCAGATCAGTCTCATCTCCTTGTGGGCAGATGTCAACCTCGGGGCACTCTTTCTCTTCTTGTACATCAAATGTCCCCAAGTCTTCACAACCTTTGCAGGTGTAGACTTTGGTGCATTAATGGTTGGGTCTTTTGCTAGTTGTCTGTAGGATGTGGACTTTTTCTTTATTTCTCTAATAATCGCTCGTTTCTGTTGACATTTCAACTTCTGTCGCCGTCCAGTAGTCAGCTCCCTGGGTGATATAATGCTGAACTACAGTTTGAGATTGACAAGGCGACTAGCTATTGTTCTAGTAGATGGACCCTGTTCCTTCAATGCATCAATTTGTCCTTTTTATACTTGAACAAAGAGGTACCTCTTACCATTGTTATTTTTACTAATTAAGAGAGTTTAGATAGATTATTGTTATTATTATTATTATTATTATTATTATTATTATTATTATTATTATTATATAAAAGTTATTTAAATGTAATAATATAATGTTATTTAATAATACCTGCAGCACAAATTACGACTGCCATTAAAAAATTAACGATAGCGGATGCTGAGTTTAAAGTTATAGCACAGCAAATAATCATTTTATGATAAAAATACTAATTAATTTAATGAAAATAAATATATTTATAAATTAAAACTCTTTTTAATATAATATTATTATTTTATTAATTAAACTATACAACTGTTTTATTTTTTTAATAGATAATACATTTTATCACGTGAGTCTAAAATTTGTGGACATACTGTAGGTACGTGACAAGACATATATCCCGTCCATCTTTGTCACAAAATTATAAGTGCTAAGATCTTGTTCATCTAATGATTCTGTTTATGTATACAACTGTCAAAGTCTCGTTCCTAAAACCATTCATAAAGTGGCAGAAAAATACAGTTCTGCAAATCTTACACACAGCATCGCTTATTGTAGTGTTTGTTCTGTGAGGTGTTCATTATCCAAACGTAAAAATCTTTCACGAAAGTGTTCATTGCCAGATTTCTTTATAGTCCAAACTGTTTGTTAACCAATCACCCATTGTATATGAAAATTAGTTATTTTGTATATTTTCCAAAAAAAATTTGTTTCTGGCCTAAGTCTATAATGTGATGATGAATATACAGGGTCGGGACACATTAATATGACCACCTTCTAGTATCCGGAATATCCACCTTTGGCGGCAACCGCAGCAGCTAGTCGACGTGGCAGAGAGTCAATAAGTCCTCGGAAGGAGGTTGCAGATATCTGGGACCATTCGGCGATCAGTGCATCCCGTAATTCCATCACCGTGCGTGGTGGAAGGTCCAACTTGCGGACATGGCGATCGAGATGATCCCACAAATGTTCAGTGAGGTTGAGGGCCGGGATCTTTGGTGGCCATGGTAGTAGCTTGAATTCATCCTCTTGCTCCTGGAACCAGTCATGGACAGTTTTAGCAGTATGGCAGGGAGCATTGTCCTGTTGAAAGGTGCCGTCATCCTGAGGAAACATTGTTGACATGAAGGGGTGTACCTGGTCTGCGATGATCGTCAGGTAACAAACAGCATTCAGTGTACCCTCCAGCAGTATCAGTGGACTTGGACCATACCACGAAAACATCCCCCAAACAGTCCCACCTCCTCCATCAGCCTGTCGTCTGCCAACGATGGTGTCGGGATGCCTGTTCTCAGATGCTTCCCGGCGAATTCTCCATCGTCCGTCCACTCTGTCTACCAGAAACTGCGACTCGTCAGAAAAAGCAACCCTTTGCCACTCAGCCGAGGTCCAATGGTGATAGTCCATTGCGAATTGGAGGCGTTTTCGGCGATGCACAGGCGTCAACATGTGTGCTATTACCATATGCCTGCTCCGGAGCCCCAACCTCAAGAGGGATTGTTGCACTGTCTTGGTGCTGACACGCCTAGTGGCCCCACTGTTCATTTGCTGTGGCAGTTGCTCAACAGTGGCATGCCGATTGGTCTGGGCCAGGCGTTGTAACTGACTCTCGCCTCTAGGATCGATGGCCTGTGGGGCCCCACAATTACGTCTTCGGTTGCTCTAAACTGTCTGGTTCATCCAGTCACGGTACACCTTCACAGCGGCAGCCCTAGAGCAGTTCACAAAGGTGGCAGTTTCTGAAATGCTGCCCCCCCTTGGCCCGATAGCCAATGATCATCCCCTTTTGGAGGTCTGACAGGTCACTTGCTCTGCCCATGATGGCGACAATTGCTGTGTTAATGGATACTACTACACATCTGCTGTTATCAGCTTTTAATGATATGCAATGATTTTTCATCTGCAGACCATGGGGCGTTCCAACATGTTCGAGGAGAGGTGGTCATATTAATGTGCCAATTTTGAGATGACATTCAACACCATGTGCCAATCAAAACTCACACACACAAAAAAGTCATGTCAAAGAATGCCATATCGTATTTTTGTGAATATACTGCACGAATTATACACATTTTTTACATTCGCAGGAGGGGGTTGCGGGGTATCCAGGGGTGCGAGGTTTCCAAAATATTTTTTTTACATGAATGACATGAAAAATGGAAAGCAAGAAGAGGTTGAACTAGAAGTGTAATCGGATTTTGGGAAAATTTTTTGTTCAGAATTCCATGCTGAACAAGTCTTCAGTTGAAATTTTTCAAGTATCTGTTAAAGTTTTTAAGATAGGATTTGAATGTGTTCTAATTTGCATATATTTGGGATGATGGAAAGTGCACCATGGGATAGGTTCATCACTTCCTATTCATTGAATTCATCAAAATTGACATATTTGCTTCGGTTATTATAAAATAAAGGGGGGGGGGCTCATTTTTGTATCAACCCTGTATAAAGTGGTGCTAGTTTGCTTTTATCTATCAGTTGCTTATTTTGTCTGCTGGATCCATTGTTTGCTAATTTCCTTATTGAATATCCTGCTCTATTTTTCTTTTCCTGCAAAATAAACTCCTCTTCCATTTCTTATGCTTTCTCTTGTAAGTTTTTTATACTGCCAATACAATTTTTATTGATTTTAATTCGGTTTAGTGTTTGAAATAATTAATTATATTTATTAATTTCCTGCTTTAAATAATATTATCCCGCAGTTTTTTGAGTTCTGTATATTGGATACCCTGCGGGATTTTCAAAATATTTTTACATAAAATTGGAATTTTGCAAGGTATACAAGGATGCGGGATATCCAGGGGAGCGGATATATTCACGAAAATATGGTCTAGAAGAAGATACCCAGATCTATCCCAATAATATACCTGTAATAATTGTGACAGCAAATGATAGCTATCTCACATTCCCCCACACACAAAATGACTTTTCAACAAGCTTTGAAAATACAGGGTTTGGCAGAAATCACAGTAAAATATCAGTCCTGTAGTATGGCAGCACTGTCGACAGAACGGGGAAACAGAGACCAGGAATTGTATTAACATTTGAACAGGAAATGCTATTAGTAATCGGTGTGTTATGGTCGGCAGAACATCATGTGTTGTGTGTTTCCATGGAGGCTCATTTTAAAATTAATGAATTGCCCACTACTATGCAAGGGATCCTTTGTCACGATTTCAAATTAGGACGTTGGGATTAAACTCCAGATCTCCTCATGATTGTAAGGTAGCTGAAACAGTTCAGTTAAAGCTTTTGCAGTAATTGCCAACATCCTGCACATCCGTGTGGATAGTCCGTTGGGTTGGATGCAAATGCTGACGGTGAAGAATGCGCCAAACAGATGAGTGCGGAATGTGTACCATGGAAGAAATACGACGGGTGCTTGTCTGTGGTTCATCATGTATGATATCAAATATCACATCCTCCTCATCCGTCCTGTTTGACGGCCAAAGGAACCATGCTCCCTCAAATGTCTGTCGACAGATACAAATGTTCGGTTATTTGGCAAACGTCTATTCGGAAAGCGTTCTTGGTAGAGTCTTCTTGCTTCCACAGCATTTCCGTCCGCAAGACCATACATTAGGTGCATGTCAGTGTATTCTGCACTGGAATACGTGTACATGACTTTTTTTTTTTACGTAAATCGTAATGCGTATGTCAAAGCACGCAAACGTTCTGAAATTGATATTCCTACTGGATGTACAGTAGTGAAACTACAGTAATGGAACAACCCTAAAGTAGGTTTAAATGGAACAAACCACTCAACCTAGTGTTGGGTCGAAACGCTGGAACTGCTAAAATATCGTCCGCTAACTACCGTGCTTCCCTACTGTATGATAGTGCATTACTCGCAAACAAATCGTTTCCAGACAAAGTGCTATAGAACATTTTCGTCTTCTTTTGACCTGAAGAATATGTCGCTAAATTTATTGTACATAATTTTGAAACACCCTGTATACAGAATCAAGGTACAGAGTAAGCAAAGAGATTGGAGAATGGAATTACAGAAGTGTGAACCAATAACAGAAAATACTAGAGGGACATCCAGTGAATAAAATGATAAAAGAGAAAAGCAAACAAATCGCGGACCGAAAAGAAAACACATCCGGTTGTAACAAGACAAGAGGATTTACAAAAGAGAATGAGAGTAAAAATATATAAAATATATCTGAAAAAGTCCGAAAATAAATAAAAACATTATACAAGATTGGAAACTGAGTGAAGTATAGCATTTGTATCAAAATTCGTTTGGCAATTGAGGAGGAGGCTAGGGGTAGACCTCTTAGCTTTAAATATTTCGATTGACTCAAGGGTCGCAGTCTTGAATGGGTCGTTGCATGTGTATGATGGATATGACTTCATCTTGGGTTTTCAAAGCATGTCCCATGACGGGCTAAGGAAGGCATATTTGCGGCATTGAAGGGTACGGGAGAACGTGGAGGATGAGAAGCCATTCATACGGGCGAGGGAGTGGATGATACAGAATTCGGATGTGCGGGAAGGGGGGCTGAGGGGTAACTTCAGGGCACGGTCAATGAAGAAGCGTAGAGAAGCGTGCTTGTGGACGGGGTGAGGAAGAACGGTGGATTAGATTAGACAATGTGGTAGGTTTACGGAAGACAGTGAACGAGAAATGGTTAATTTGGAGGTTGTCACACTTCTGTAATTCCATTCTCCAATCTCTTTGCTTACTCTGTATCTTGATTGTGTATATAAATGCCTGCAAGCCTCTCATTGTGTTATCCTTGATAAAGCCAGGAATAATGGCAAAACTAGTTGGAAACTCTGTTGTCCTTCTGTTATACTGTAAGGTTACTACCAATTTCGCTGATAGAAACAGTATTATGAACTCTTCTCTCATTGATGTATCTATATAATGGCTTTAATAGTGCCTGTCCTCATAATGTTACACATTTAATGACCATTGATGTATATACTGAGAAATTATAAACAAGAACGACAGGAAACCACTAATACACAACAAATGTTTATTCAAACATATGCACATTTCAGCAGCCAAGCTGCCTTCGTCATCGTATACAGGACTTGATCAGGACAGAGAAGTTCTGTTCTGATAAAGTAGAAGAATTACAGAGTTACTTATATAGCAACAGAGAGCTAGTTACAATCCAATTATAGAACAAGAAACAAGAATACAGTACAACAATGAATCTAATGAGTTAGCAGAGATCAACCAATCAAGAGACCTTGTTGTCCATAGCATGTTTATTCTTTCCATAGGTCAGCTTGGGAATATGTAAAAATTTTGCCACGTCCTTCAATTGTGTCATGTCCAAGGAGCCCGTGTCACTGTTTAGTAACTTAGCAGAGTCTTCACTGGTGATGGCACACAACTCAAGGAAATTCAACAATGTATATAATCTCAAAGTCCTCAGGTTTATAGTCATGCTGGCAATCTAGAATATGGTGGCGAATCTTGATACTGCAAATTTTCCTTTCCTAATACATGCCAAATGTTTGCCTATTCTTGTCTTGATTGCTCTTCGCGATTGCTTGTAGTAAACCGCATCACATTTGGCACATGGTAATTTGTAGACTTCAAGTTTATCTTCTTGCCAAATTATATCCTTACTTACTTACTTACTTACTTTTCAAACCCGCTTATCCGTTAGGGTCGCGGGGGCAGCAGCCCTATGGAGGATCTCCAGCGATCGCGATCTTCCGCCATCAGGCGCATGTCCTCCCTGGTAATATCCAAGCGACTCGAACCCAGATTCTCCAGGTAGTCTAGCCACCTGGTTCTAGGCCGACCCCTTGGTCTCTTACCCACCGGCTTGGAAAATAACAACTGCCTAGGAAGACTAGTTTGCGGCATCCGAATCACGTGGCCATACCAGCGCAACTGAGACCTCTCAATGCAGAGAAGTAGCGGCTCAACACCTAAAGATTCCCTTATTGTATTGCTGTACACTCTATCTAGTAGGGTAACACCTGCAACACCTCTCAGAAATCTCATTTCGGCCGCTTGTACCCGCGATCGCACTCTTTCGGTCATTACCCAAGCCTCATGACCATAGGTGAGAATGGGGACAAAGATGGATTTGAAGACGGAGAGCTTAGCTTTGTTACTCAGCTCGCGTTTCGTTACCACGGATCGCCACAGTTCACGTCTGACACAGCTTGCTGCACCGATCCGAGCATCCAATTCTTTCTCCTGCCGTCCATCACTCGTGAATGCAATCCCGAGATACTTGAATTTCTCCACCTGTCTCAATGAGGCTCCACTAACATGGAGAGCGCACTGAGCAGGCTGTCTTGAAAGGACCAGAACCTCGGTTTTAGCCACACTGATCTTCATCCCAGCTTCTTCACATTTGGCTGCAAGCCGGTCTAGTGCATGCTGAAGGTTCGTGCGAGAAGACCCAAGGAGGACAAGGTCGTCAGCAAAGAGCAACCTCTCCACCAGGCAGTCGCCCACACAAACATGCTCATCGCCTCGGCTGCCCCTGTCTATCCAGTCCATAAAGATAATGAACAAGATGGGCGACAGTACGCACCCTTGGCGGAGTCCAACACCCACGGTGAACGGTCTTGACTTAATGCCATTTATCCGGACACACATCTCAGAGCTTTCGTACAGAGACATGATAGCAACCAGTAATTGCCCATCCACTCCATACTCTTGCAACACTTGCCAGAGCTTCTCCCGAGGAACTCTGTCATATGCTTTTTCGAGGTCCACAAAGCAAGCGTAGACCTCTTTTGCATACTCCCAGGATTTCTCAAAGATTTGCCTTAGAGCAAAGATGTGATCCGTCGTGCTTCGGCCAGGTCGGAAACCACACTGCTCCCCTGACAGTTTGGAGTCGACTATTTCCCGACTTCTCTTCTCCAGACACTTAGCGTACACTTTCCCAGGAATGCTGAGCAAAGAGATGCCTCGATAGTTGTTGCAATCTCTCTGGTCTCCCTTTTTGAAGATAGGGATCACAATTCCTGTCTGCCATTGCTTAGGGGCCTGTCCAGTTATCCAAGCAACCTGACACACTCGAGTCAGCCACAGGATACCATCCTGATTTAAGGCCTTTAACATCTCGGACCGGATTTCATCATCACCTGCAGCTTTGCCAGTCTTCAGGGACTTAATTGCCCATCTGACTTCTGTTTCAGTGATACTACCGTGACTATTCTCCGCTCCAAGGTGCATCTCGTATGTCTCAGTCGTTGTCGTCACCGGATTAAGAAGAGATGCAAAGTATTCCTTCCACCTATGCAATACGCTCTCCTCCGTTTTCAGAAGCCTCCCATCTGAACTCTTAATAGTTTGTGATGAAAGAGACTTCTTTCCACGGAGGCGGCGCACGGTCTGCCAGAACACCCTGTTTGCCGAACCATAGTCTGCCTCCAATTTCTCCCCGAACTTCTCCCAGGTCTTGGCTTTAGCTGTTGATACTGTCTTTGCTGCTGCTTTTCGCGCCTCAGTGTACCGCACTCGGCTCGAAGTTGACTTATTTGCAAGCCATAGCAAATAGGCTTCCTTCTTTGCCTTGACAGCTTCTTGGACTTCACCGTTCCACCACGCAGTCCTTTTCTCACCGCCCTGCGCCACACTCAGCCGCTTACGACCACAGCACAATGCAGCCGAAGTAATCACAGCTGTTTTAAACAACTGCCACTCCTCTTCAACAGTACCACGATCACTGGGAAGTTCTTTGAAACTTGGATATAATCTAAGAATTATATCCTTAGATTCATTATTGTACTGTATTCTTGTTTCTAGTTCTTTAATTGGATTGTAACTAGCTCTCTGTTACTATATAAGTGACTCTGTAACTCTTCTACTTTATCAGAACAGAACTTCTCTGTCCTGATCAAGTCCTGTATATGCTGATGAAGGCAGCTTGGCTGCCGAAATGAGCATACATTTGAATAAACATTTGATGTGGATTAGTGGTTTCCTGTCATTCTTGTTGATCTGTGTCGACAGTTTCTGGCTCCGTTTTCTTCTAAACTCTGAGAAATTATATTTTGTTTCTTTTTTTATTTTGGCACAGAAGATTAAAGATCAGAATAAAATCGGTGCAAACCCTTAAATTAACATAGTTTTTATATGAGCTTCAGCATTCTGGCTGTTTTGCACTTTGGTGTGTTTGGGGTGAAGAGTTGCATTAGTTCCAACACTTATTCTAGCGAATTCACTTGTAACATGGGTACAAAAATATCTCGTGAACACACTGGAGGTTCAGTGTAATGCCAGCGTGAGAGTGTATCTGATGAGGAAGTTGCTCTTTGGTATTTTTTAATTTAAGCCTGAAAATATGAACTTTATTAGTAATTTGTTTTTTCTCCCATCCTTCATTTTAGGTCAAGCAAAGAACACTTCGCCAGAAAATCGGAGTTGTTCCCCAGGATACAGTTCTTTTCAATGCTGATATAAGGTTTATTTTTAGTTGCTTGAGGATATTATTGTAATTATTTAATTGCTTCATAAATGTTTTTGTTATAAATCTCCAGGTTTTACTGGATAGAGAAAAGGTTTCCTTCCATAGGACATTAATTATAAGGGTATTCTTAAGTCCGTGAAAAATTTCAGAAATTCTATGCACAGCGACACCATACGAGCACATTAAGCAACTCAGCGGTCTTCTCGTGGCGTGCGGACAGTAGTTGGCGTAATTTGCCATTATTAGATAGTAATAGTAGTAAATACGGCATTCAGGATAGGACACAAACGAAAAGATGGCATGGCCATCCCAGTCCCTGGATTTAACCCAGTGTGATTCTTCCTTTGGGGGTGTTTCAAGGATACTGTCTTTGTGTTTCTACTCCCTGGTAACCTACAAGATCTTAGCAATGTATCACTGCTGTGTAGATTTGGTTGATGTGACATGGTGACATTCATATGGGATGAAATAGATTCCACCTAGATGTCTGCCATATTGACAGAAGTGAACACATTGATCATTTGTGAAATATCTTAAAACTTTCCAAGTTTTCTTCTATATCAGCATAGAGATAAATTGAAACTGTGCACCCACGTGCGGGGGTGAGCCCGGTTGTCAATGCCTATAAGTAAAATAACCTCCGTGCAGTAGGGCAGGGTAGTATGAGACTCGCTAGGTGATGGAAAAACCGATTGAATAGGCGGTGTAGTTGTAACAAACAATAAGTTTAATGCAAAATAAAACAAGACTTATAACTCAATAACCATTGATTGCATGCGCAATACAGCAGAAATTACATGCACAATACAAAATAAATTACACAATTCAAAACACTAGGGACCCGCTCGAGAACGTACTATAACAGGGTGTCTACTGACCTGTAATTCCTATATTTCCTATAATTGTACTATATTTTAAAAATAGTACTTTTATTCCTATAAATATACTATAATTCCCTACCAATCCTATAAATTTATTTTTTTAAATTTTTGTGCTTCCCTTCTTTTTTGTCATGTGTATGTATGTTAGTCAACTGCATTAGTATGCCCTCTGCCTAGATTGCCTATACAATTACGTATGGTCTTGCCCCATACTTTCAAGGAGAATTATCAAGTGTACTTCATCAGAGCAATTTCTATGTTGTGAGTATGATGAAAGCCTGAAAAGATAGTCCAGAAGGGACGAATGGATATTGTAATTCGTTACTAGAGTAATGAAAAAATCAGAAGTTTCCACACCATATTTGACCTCATCATTTTTAGGGCATACCACAGCAGATCACTTATTTGAAGCATTACCAGTGTCCTTAAGTGAACACAATGTAAGTTTCAAAAAGATTCTGCAAATAGCAATGCATGGGCCAAATGTGAATCTGAAGGTGTTTATGGAGAACAGAAATAAAAAAATTTATGGAGAACAGCAATCCAGATGACCCAGTATTATTTGACTTGGGAACATGTTCCTTACATATAGTCATAGAGCATAACAAGTGCAAATGGCAGATTCATTATTTTTTGTGTTGCCTATTTTATTTGTTTAAGGACTTCCTTCTCGAAGAGTGCAGTTTAGGGACATCACAGGTTCTTCATAAATAAGGCAAGGGTCAAATAATGATATGGTAGTATGATTTTATTACGCCTACCGCGTTTTTGCATTACGCCATCATCGGAGACTAAGCATCTACAAGTTGTTAAGCTGGCCAGGCCAGGTATTTATACAGTAAGTGTCAGGTATATCAGCAAATGGGAAAATTTAAATATATTTGGTAAAAGATGATTGGGTGGCTATAGAAGGAAAAATAAGCTAGGGAGGGCTGTGTAAAGTGCAGACCTTATAGATAGCTGGTTGGTAACATCCGGTTATTGTTCATTGTTCGTGCTTCTGCGTCTATAAGTAGTTGAATTAAGTTTTCCCATTCGAAGATCGTCTGGTTATTGAGCAGTGTTGTTGGTTCAGTCTGTCTCAGTTTCGTGATTTCCATTTCTTCCCGAAGCCGGACCTTGGCTTTATTGTTGCTTGTCCAGATGACCGTCATGCATTTATCTACCGTAAATACTGTATTAAGCACCTGGGCGCTTATTTGCAAAAATTCAGCAGACCCCCAGGCGCTTAATGCAGGCGGGCCGGTATTACAGGTCCGGCGCTTATAAAATTCCACATAACTGTGATGGAAACTATTATGCAAAATTCTCGCCCTTCCCCATCTTTTCTAAATTTATCCTGCTGTGTTTTCCATTCTCGAATGCGTTTAGTATCAATGCTAAACTGTTTGGCTGTAGCCTCTGTGGAATTGTTTTCAGCATATTTTACTGCTGCGAGTTTAAATTTGATGCTGTAACTGAAGTTTTCATTTTTCATCAGCTATGTTGCATCCAAAATTAAAAAGCAAGAAATTAGAAGACAGTCATGCTGGTATCTAATTTTCGGTTTAGCAGTGACAGCTGGGAGAGCGAAAATTCTTGAGAAAGCAGCAAGAGAATAAAAATCCACTAAATGAACTACAATAAGCACCCGGGCGGTTATTGCAGGTTCGGCGCTTATTTGTAAAATTTGGTAGACCTCCAGGCGCTTAATGCAGGCGGGCCGGTATTTCAGTCCCAGCGCTAAATACAGTATATACGGTATGTCTAGTATCCAATGCTTATTTCTGATGAGGTGTATAGCGTATGCAGACACATTATTGTTGTTTATCCAAGGTTCTTCAATCTTCCCTAAGAAATTTTTGCGCAATCAGATGGATAGAAAATTCAGCAGCACCAGAGTGTGCCATCAGCTTGCTTCCATGTTTAAGGGAGTATGTATCTAAGTTATCTGAACCACCACAAAGTGAGAATTTCACAAAACTGAAAGAATTTTTGAAAGATAGTGCATTGAAAGTAAAGCTTGAATTTTTTCAGTCTGTTGCATTAGAGTTGGAAGTCTTTCTCATGGCCTACCAATGCAATGAACCTCAAATTCCATTTCTTTATGCAGACATGTACACTAAGCCATAAGGTCCCATGAAGCGATTCATTAAAAAAAATGTGATGGTCACTGCTATAAACTCTTTAAAGGTATGCAAGATTGATTTCAGTAACAAAGAATATTACACTTCTCTGCAGAGTATTGAAATTGGTTTTCCAGCATTGAAAGGTTGTAAGGGGATGACACAAATGGATGTGGTTGCATTTCATAAGGACTGTCCTGGCTTCTTAATAAGCTTATGTGAAAAGCTTTTTTGAAAAATCACCATTAAAGTTCAGGCTTGTACAAGGTGCAAGTTGTTTTGATCCAAATGTGATGCTGAGTGAAAATCTGCAAGAAAGTCGTGTGTCAGCAGGTCTGGTGGATTTCTTACAAGACAATAGAATGTCGACCACAACAGCAGATACTGTGAAGAGGGAATATTTGCGATGTTGTAATTCAAGTGATGTTAAAGAAACCTTTCGTCTTTTTAATCGTAAAACTTCAAGTCTATACCATGTGTTGCCGGAGCTAATGGAAAGATAATCTGTTAACAATTCTCTCCTTGGATTTGGTAGGCAGATTCTCGTACTATCACATGGCAATGCTGCTGTGGAAAGAAGTTTTTCTTTTAATAAGGAATGCCTCATTGATAACCTAAAAGAGAAAACACTAGTTACACAAAGAGAGGAAGAGTTGAACAAAGAACTTGAAAGCGTAAAGAAATTAATGAAAAGTTAAAATATTATGTAGTATTCATAAAGCAATATTGTATATCATACAAAAATTGTGTTTACATTAAAATCACATTAAAAGTTTACAAAATCATACTATTATTTCCTTAAAATGGGTCCTATAAATCCTATAGGTATACTATATTTTGGAAAAAAAATTCAATAGACAGCCTGTATAAAAACAAATATATTTTGCTAAACAGTCAATTATCCGTAAATAATAAATAGCTAATGCGCTGTACTAACATTACGACTATGCATAACAAGGTACACATGTTTGCACTCCTTGCTTGCACAAGTGCCTACAGGGCTCTCCGTGCAGGGCAGCATTCGCAACGCTGCCGGGCATCATTTACTGAGGTGTCTTGAGACATAGATAGCCCCAGAGCAGCCCAAGAACGCTCTATGTACCCCTTTTATTTTTAACCCAATCCTTCAGCTATAGTCATATTCGGTGGCCTCGGAGGACAGTAACCCTGTAAAATTGACTGCACGGAAGCCCTGCATCCCAGCACACAACAGCGCGCTGTTCTAGATTGGAAAGTTCTCACCCAGTCTGTTGTCAATTCCGATATCTTCAATGAATTTACCGATTGTACTCAGCGATACTCAATTTAAGTACTCGATACTTGTTACTCGATACCATCGATACCCATGTGGGTATCGTCGATACCAATTACCGATACTCGATAACAAAAAAAAACAAAACAGACATTACTTTTACATTACATTTTTATTTATCCTCATTCATTTTATACATTGAATTTATGGATAGAAATTTATCTACCCTTTTTGGGTTTAATCTTGACCTCTTTTTTTGAGATTAACTCTCCATCTTTACTAAATGCGCGTTCAGAAGGCACAGAAGTTGCACTAACACATAAATATTTTAGTGCTAGGTGTGATATAATATTTTCTTCATGAACCTGCCAATATTTTAAAGGATTTTCAGACTTTTAACATATCCATCTGCAATGTAATTCTGAATAACATTTTCTATATTAATTTCGTTATCAGTGCTTTTAATTGCCATTTCAATCTCTCTATCTAATTCAACCCAAATATTATTATCATTCACAGGAAAATCATTTTCATTAAGACATTCGTTGTTGTTGGTGACTAAATTACTACATTACTAGGAAGTAAATTTGATAACTCATTTTTTAACATATTTCTAGCTCTATTGCTGCTTTGTTTTGTTTTAAATCCAGAAATTTTAAATCTTGGATCAATGATAGTTGAAATTGCCAAAATACTGAACTCAAAGTTATGAAAATAAATTACGTAAATGAAGTACCAGCTTACGATGATAAGGCTGCTGCCTTTTAGTGAAGTCAATTAGTGTGCTTTGCTGTAGATCCATTTGTTGATCACATGTTTTCGTCGAATTCGGCATATTTTTGGGGGGTTTTTTGCGGGTGCAAGGACTGTGTTTGTGTAGAATCAGCTTCAGTTTCTCTTATGTTAACCAAGTGACATGCATGACGTGAGTTTAGATGCTAACAAAAGAAAAATTCAGAATAACATATACACCTATACCTCGTTATACGTACTGATTGGTTCCAAAAACTTGGTACGTAACTCGAATATCCGTATAACGAATACGTACTTTTCAGGGTCAGTAGAAAAGTCGAGGCAATGGAAAAACGTGAGACGTTTTATTATGTAGCTCTCATCAGAGGTCACTACTGTACTTTTTTAAGAATAAATTTCCGTGATAACGCTTTGACAATGCACATCAATGATTTTCGTGATAACGCTATGACAATGCACATCAATGATTTTGATACAAAATATACACAAAGTAAATTGAATCTGTTTCAGTGTTTCTTTTATGATATAATACAGCAAAGTTAGTATTTATTTTTTATAATCTTTAGTTTATTATTTTTATTTTTTCATAAACATAATAATACACATGAAACAAAAATCGAAAATATATAGCCTAAATTAATTTATTAGAGTGGAAATAATGACGACGTACTTGACGAGGTCATAGTGCTGGCGCTGATGATCAGTGTATTTCCACTCTACTCTTTATTTAATCTCGTGTGACGAAATATTGGGTACGTAAAACGAATTCGTGCCATAATTTGAAAAGTACGTAAATCGAAAAGTACGTACAACGAGCGTACGTATAACGAGGTATGGGTGTACACATATAAAATTCATGAATATTAAGAAATTACATGTGACAATTTGACCTTGACAAACCTTATGTAAATTTGTGGTGTTTGATTCATGCTTCAATTTCTTCTTGCAAATTGTGCAAACAGCGAGGCCTTTTGTCTGTATTTTTTTCAAAAAATTTCCATACCACACTTGATGTTGTTGCCATACCGTACTTTGCTAAACACTAATGTTGAGCGACACCCGATACTCGACAAATGTTATTTTCCCCAATCGACAATCGAACAGTGAAGTGTACATTTCTTCGGGTGGGACGAAAGCAGTGCTTTCACGAAGCTCACCCTACCAGAATAAATTCCACAAGAAATACACTGAAATAGGCAAGAAGCCTTTATTTTCCCCGTAAAAGGGTACATATTTATAGAGATGGCAAGGGAATAATGGTTGCGATTCCCAACTTGGGATTGGTCGATATTAAAACCTTTTAATAAAAAACAGGTGATAGGATAAGCGAATGGCAAATGAAAACTCCTAGATATGAATGGACATAAAACGCGATAAAGGATTGGTTAGATAAGTGAACTAAAAAAAATCAGCCCAGAAATTCGGGGCCAGAATTAAGGAATCTGAGAAACATCACGTGATACTCGATACTTCAGGTGAAGTAACGACGATACCGATACTTCGTCGATACCACAAGTATCGACGATACTTAAGTATCGAGTATCGGGTATCGCTCAACACTAATCTACATATCTTAGACATAATCTCCGCTATATATAGCGCACGCCGAAAAACTGAAACGTAAGAACATCGACGTTCTTGAGGCGTGACTTGAGTGCGTTCCAATTGCAAGATCGTTACGCTCACTTTAAAGAGCGCAAAAAAAACAAGAAATAAACAAATAACAATAAAACAACAGCAGAATTATTGCAAACTATGCTTTGCTTAATTAGAAACACAAAACACATTAATAAAAGTAAATGTGTAAGCACTGGCAGGAAGTTTTGTAGCCATAACAAGATGCCAATATAGATGCTGATTTTTTTATTCTATCCGCATTCCGGCTGTCCGCCCGCTCGCTTTACTGCCAAGCATAACACCGAAAAAAGAAAAAAAAACAAAAAAACAAAACAATGGTACTCAGCCCGCAATTCTCTTAGCTTTTCCCTGAATCTGTGCTATAACAAAGCCCGCAGCAACTGCCAAACCAGACATTGTTGCAGCATCAGAAGATCATTAATTCCTTACAACAAACAATCCTTCCTGATAGCTTACAACCGACAATAATAACCATTACAAAGGAATCAAGCCAAAAACTGTGATACAAAGAAAAATAACTTCGAAAACACTGTTCCAAATAATAAATTTTAATTTTAATGACTCACAATTTTAAAATTTATTATGTGGAATAGTGTTTTTGGAGTTATTTTTCTTTGTAATAATAACCAAATAATGAAAAAATAAACAATAAAATAGGAAATCAACTCATTTAAACATTGCACCTAGGTAGAATTAAAATACAACGTATATAGTGCTAACAAGACACATACACTCAACGCTACAACAAGCAGTGAAACAAGCTAAACTCAAACAACTGGCAAACATGTATACACAATGCACTCACACCACCCTTCAGCCACACTGACCTCAGTCACAAAACAACGCAAAGTGATTGTTCAACATGTGTTTCAGTTTGTCTCTATTTCATTTATATGCAGTTGTATTCTTGTATTCTGTTATTAGTTCTATACCAGCATAATGAATTTTTGAAATGTTTCACAGAATTATGAATAACCATTTATTAATTAAAATTTAATTAGCTATTCATCAGTAACATAAAATGCTCAATTTTTGGCATTTATTATATAAATTAGACTGCATTTTTCACTGCTTATTTCTTCCACACTTTCTTATGCGTTTGATGTAACAACCTGGGCATAATAAACCACTTACGGGATATATGTTATCTATATCTTTACATTAACATTTAAAGTTGAACTTATTCTTTGATTGTATGTATTCCAAATGAAATTTTTAAAACCGAAATTCGATACAGAAGACCAAGAAAACGCCTGACTGCTGACATTATGGATAGAGCTGTCCTTTGTCAAAGCTAAATAATAATAAGGTGTTGAAAATATAAACTAAACTTAAAATTTTAATAGATAATCATGTAAATTTTGAAAAATTGCTGTTTTAACTAAAATCTAGAAGAAACCAATATTTAGAAGGTGCAATTTTTATTATTATTATTATTATTATTACTAGCTGATATACCCGGCGTTGCTCGGGCTCCTTTTCGATGAATTTTTGCAATTTCTGAATGTGAACATTCAGTGAAAAGGAACCCATGAAAAAAGGTTAGAAAATTGTTTAATATTTTTTTTTTTCCAGCAATGACGTATGCCGCAAGTAAATTTTCGTTTTCGTTTGAATCCTTCACACGTTCCTTTTTGTTTGTCATAGTTTCTCGCGTTCCCAACAGTAAGAGCTCCAGAGGCTGTACCCAACAAAAATAAGATTTTAACAGACGTTAACAATACTAACAGTAATTTTTTTTAATAATTTTAGGCCTTTCATCAATAAGCTAGTGTTTACAAAAGGCCTAGCCTTTTTTGTGGAAAACAACAGCACTTTCATTTATAAGTTTTTGTTTTTAATATGTCTAACATTTTTTAGCTGAAAACAACAATAGGTTTAACGTCAATTATACGTTTTTAAGAATTGGCCTAACAGAAATTACCTATTGTTAACATTTGGCTGAAGAGTAATTAGCTTTGGACTATCTGTTATAGGCCTAATTTTAACTTCTTACTGATGACAACAGTCCTAAAAATTTTTAACCATATTAAACAAAAGCCCGAGCATTAATTAGCCATTTTAAACAATAGGGCTAATTTTTTTTTAGCCCTTTTTAACAATAGGTCTAGTGTTAATACTTCTTTAGGCCTAACATTTTCCACCATTTTTAGCAATAGGCCTAACATTTATTAGCCCTTTGCTACTGTAGGCCTAACATTTTTCATCCATTTTTTTTAACTGTAGGCTTAATTTTTTTCAGCCTATTTAACAATAGGCCTAACATTTTTAGCTATTTTTTTTATTCGGCCCAGTGTTCATCAGCCCTTTCATTTATTAGCCTTTTTTTTTCAATAGGCCTAACATTTTTTAGCCATTTTTAACAATTGGTTTAGCATTTATGTCCTTTTTTTAATGTAGGCCTAACATTTTTCAGTCCTGTTTTGCAATAAGCCTAACATTTTTTTTTAAGCCCTTTTTAACAATAGGCCTAACAGTTTTTAGCTTTTTTTTTCAATTGGCCTAGCCTTTTTGAGCCTTTTTTTAGCTGTAGGCCTATTTTTCAATTTAACATTTTTAGCCATTTGTTTCAATCGCCCTAACATTAACCACATTTTCGTTTAGTACTAACAGCACTGCAATTTAAATAAGAAATGTGTGCATACCTCGTGTAAGCTTCATGTCGGGCACATATTGCAAGCCTTTACTCTTTTAAATTCGAAAAGAATGTGTTTTCCGTCTTGGGCTCGTCATTTCCGTAAGTGTGTGATTTTTTTCATGCCTGTTATTGCCAATTAAAAATTTGTAAGGGAGAGGGGTTGGTCTCAAAAGTCCCATAACTGTTAGTCTGAATTCAATGCCAAGCTTAACAGGTGAGCTCAGGTAGGAACTCGTATGCATATCATAAACAGAATTTGAAAGTGTTGAAGCCTTCTCGAGTCTTCGTCGGACATACAGACGTGCAGTCAAACAGACTCACAAAAGAGCGAATCCAGTTTTTGCTTTTCAGCATATCACAATGTAAGCTAACTTTAGACTAAATCTATTTCCTGCATGCAGCACCATGAATGTAATAATTCCGAATGTATTTTTTCTTTTTCTCAAATTTCAAGTTTTTTTCCTGAACTGTCAATTAGCTTCAAAAGATGGCGTCGTTTTTTCCACTCTAAAAATATTAATCTCGTGACCTGCGGGAGAGGTTTTTCATTGAAACTGAAAATGAAAGTAAAGGGCTTGTCTGGGCCTAACGCACATATGGTGCGAATCTGAGTTCAAAAGTTTTAAGAACCTCTTCAGACATACACTGAATTTTCTTAATATAAAGAATGAAAACAGGATCTCAACACTTCAAAAAATTTAGCAGAAAAGAGGATTAAAACATCATAAAGCAACCGATTGGACGATGGCGTAATGGCCGAAATCTTCGGAGGAAAGGGAAGGATTTAGGATCCTAAGGACGTGCGAGTTAAGCGCCATCCAATGGCAAATTTCGTCAGTGGGCAAACAACAAACGTCAAATGAATTTTATATAAGAGATTAATATTTTTTCGAAATCTCATGTAGACAGTCCTCTTCCTTTTCCTTTGAAGGTCAAATGTGCCCAATTTCATCAAAATTGGAATAAAACTGAAGATTTGTATAAGGGACATACAAATAAATATATATATATATATCATACAAATAAATATATATATATCATCCATTTGAATATACGAGGGTGGGCTGAAAAGTAATGCCTCCAAGGCCATAACACTTTTATTTTTTAATGAATTTAAAATTTATTTTTTTTCCAATGAAGGCTTATTCTGTTCTTTCAAAAACACTTTATGTCTACATCATTAGATGGTGTAGGTGTGCTGAAAATGAAACATAATGGCGACCTACATGGAAGTCAGGTTGAAACAGCGTGCAGTGATTGAGTCTTTGATAGCTGAAGGTTGCGATCCTGTCCAAATTCATCGCCGAATGACAGCTGTATATGGCAATGCAACTTTTGACGTCAGTACAGTGAGAAGATGGGCAAGATTAGTGAAAGAACGAAACCCGGCAAGCTCTAGCCTAGCTGATCAACCCCGCAGTGGACGACCAATCACAGCAACAGACGAGCAACATAGAGTTCGTGTCGATCAAATGATTCGTTCCAACCGCCGAATTAAGCAATATGACATCGCTACAGAGCTCCAAATTTCCAAGGAGAGAGTGCACGTTATCATAACAGAGTTGCTGGGATATCGTAAGGTGTGTGCTCGTTGGGTACCGCATATGCTCACTCCTGAACTCAAAGAGAAGAGAAGAACGTTTGCCAGGATCTGTTGGCCCGGTACGAGCGTGAGGGTGAGGCTTTTCTGCAGCGCATTCTCACGGGGGATGAATCACGGGCACATCATTTTGACCCAGAGAACAAACGACAATCGTTGGAATATCGCCATGCAACATCTTCACGTCCCATAAACTTCAGGGTTGTCAAGTCAGCAGGGAAAGTCATGTTGACCATCTTTTGGAACTTCCAGGGTGTTGTCCACCTTGACTTCTTGGAACCAGGAACCACAATCAACTCAAAACAGTACGTGCAAACGCTAGAGAAGCTTCGTGCCCGGTTGCTCCGAATTCGGAAGGGTATGGACCCTATTCTGCAGCACGACAATGCACGTCCGCACACAAGTCAAGAAACACAAGAAGGGTTGCAGCGACTGAAGTTCATGGAGGTTCTACCGCATTCGCCGTAAGCCCTGACCTCGCTCCCAGCGATTTTCACTTGTTCTCAAAGCTTAAAGAATTGCTTAAAGGACATCGATTCAGCTCTGATGACGAGCTGAAAGACGCGATTCGATCCTGGTGTCGAAAACAACCAAAGGACTTCTTCTCCGATGGGATGTCACAACTAGTGTCGCGTTGGCAAAAGTGTGTGGACAGAGATGGGCACTATGTTGAAAAGTGAATAATGCATTGAAAAGAGAACAAAATAAGCCATCATTTGAAAAAAAAAATTTTAAATTCGTTAAAAAAAATTTTTTATTTTATTTTATTTTTTTCATTTTATTTATTATTATTTTTTTTTTTTCTTGGTCATAAAATAAAATCTGTACAATTTCATGCTAGATTGCTTAATCATTGTAATTGAAGAATAAAATTAAAATTTTTTCATGGAGGAATGAATAATTTGTATTCATTTAAACTGTATTATACTCTGCAGAATGATTCTTGATCCCTGACCTACTTTACTGCACATTCAAAACAGAATAAGTGATCACTTAAACAGTCATTGTCAACATTGGTCTTTTTTTTTTTTTTCTTTTTTTTTGTGAGCATCAGCCTAACTATGTCAAGCTATTTTATAAATAATAATCTGTGAAAAAGCGTGTTGCTTTATACAACCACATCCAAAAGAAGCAATCGATGATGTGTTGCGACATCATGCGCAGAAACGCAGGATCAAGAATCACTCTTGGAGCCGAACAAATGGAAGTCGCTTGGAGCAAGATAAGGGCTATACGGAGAATGCTCGAAAACTTTCCAGTTGAACATTCGCAACATCTCAGTTGTCTTGCTTGCCTTTAATAAGGAATTCTGGTCGTTTCTGCCGAATGGCATTAGAAAGTTTCAGAAGGATGTTACTGTAGGAGTTGGCATCTACAGTTTACTCTTGCTGCCGGAATGTGGCAAGCAATGTGCTGCCCCAGTGATCCCAGAAGATTGTGACCATCACTTTTGCTGGTGATGAAGCTGTACAAAGGAAGTTACTACCTGGTTCAGACACCAGCCCAAAGAATTGTATATATATACTGCTGGTTTTGAGGAGCTTGTGAAATGATGGGACAAGTGCCTCATTGTACAGGGAGATTAAGTGGAGAAATAAAAGTAGTTTCCAAGTCAGTACTCTTATTTGTTTCATTTCTATATCCATTTGTAACTTGCTTACTGACTTCCCGTCATACGAAGTGCAGAGGACTTATTACTAGTGAATGTTTTTACTCAAAGACATCAAACAATGAACTGAAATTAAGCTTATATGCAGTTTACAGTACCTTATACCAAATGCATGTACAAATGTGGTTTTTCTCTAACTACATGTATTAGCAATAACGACACCATTCTGTTGACCTTACTTATCCAAGGTTGATTATGGCCTGAATAAAATTTATAAAAATTTTTTATTGCACATTTAAATGAACAAAAGAATTTTACAGTGCTTTTTCCATAATTACACAAGCTTCAATAGGTCTCTGATTAGGCCCATCTCTGATAATAAAACTGTTCAATAATAAACAAAAATTAAGTCGTTTCTTTTTTCACGTTTAATTTCACTCAAAAAAGAAATGAAAACGCATGCTCTTATTCATTTAAACCTATTACATTTTCTAATAGCCAAACTTCGGATACTATCTTCCTTTAAGAATACTTTGTTGATCTTCACTGTATTTACAGTGAAGTTTAAAATATGATCTTACCTATCAAATTTATAATAAATAATTAAACAAATAAATAAAATTTATAATGGTTTCTATAATTTTTGTATGCATCACTGCTTTGTATTATTCTTCAATCCTTTATGTAAAAATTGTGAACTTGTAATTGGTAAAATATGGTATTTAATTTATTGGCATATATTTTTAAAATTCCCTTTTTTTTTGTTAATAAAGTTTTTGTTTCTGCCTTTTAGATTTAATATACAATATGGAAATATCAATGCACTTGAAAAAGAAATTGTTGAAGCTGCTCGTGCAGCTGAAATTCATGATACAATTCTCAATTTTCCCCAAGGTATTAGTATTTCTTTGATTTTAAAAATGAACTTTATGGTTAATGGTTCTTTTTCACTATTTATTAGAATCATTTGATAAGAACAAGCCCAAATGACTTTATTAAAATCGTGTTTTCAGTTTAAAGAATCATTACTAAATTTCTTTGCCTTTTTTAAATCTGAAAAAAATAAATTTTATGGTCTCAGTGTTGCCAATTCAAAAATTTAAAACAGAACTAAAAGTCTGCTAAAATCAGTGGATTCTAGCAGGTTTTTGCATAATTTTGGTGAAAAATCTGCTACATTGGCAACACTGGTTTCAATTTAAGTTAAAGTTAACAATTTATTGATTCAGATCTTCACCCCTTAGAATTACAGCTTTAACAAAAACTCGGGTTTAAACAAAATTGAGTCTTTAGGCGGGTTTTCAAAGACGCATTGTCCGTGTGTGCGTACGTATGCGTTTGAAGATCAACCAATCAGATCTCGTCGCATATCAACGGATCGCTCACGCACGAGATCTGATTGGTTGACCTCCAAATGCATACATAGGCACACACAGACAACGCGTCTTTGAAAACCCACCTTTTCAGAATGGGATTTAAAACAGATTGCCATGAATAAGATTTGAATTAGACAGTGATGATTAATACAGGCCAGTTATGACTTTCAGTATCTAAATATATTGGCTATTCCCATCGGGAGCAGGAATCTGTTGGATGTTATCTTTCCATAATTAAAAATTTTAATATATTTCAGAAAATTGGTGTTTATTAGGAAAAAAAACCAAAAAAAAACCAATCTTCATAACTGCTGCACATTATTTTTATTTGTTTCTTTATTTCTATGCATTTTATTTAGCATATGACACAACTGTTGGGGAACGAGGTTTGAAGTTGAGTGGAGGTGAAAAACAGCGTGTCGCTATAGCCCGTACAATTCTGAAAACTCCATCTATAATTCTGCTAGATGAGGTTTGAAATCACCTAAGAATACTTTTTTATATATCGTATTTTTCGGAAGTAAGGCTGCAACGTCTGATAAGCTGCACCCATCCCCCACCTCAAGTTGATAATCTAAAACCAGTTTTTATGATTAGTTTTCAATAATGCTTCAATAAAATTAATATGCATTTCAGTGAAGAAAAAATTAAAATTTCTTATATACACATTAAAAATACATTTATAATAAATAAATAAATAAATAAATAAATAAATAAATAAATAGTAGTTAATTTTAAAAAAAATACTGAAATCCTTCAAACTCTGAAGTTTCAGCATCGGAATGAAACGGGCTCAAAAAATCTTATTGAAGAGCAAGGAGTTTTCATTTTCTTCCTCTTTCTTCGACTTCAAGTGTGCGGAAGGCTTCACAAGGCAGCCCTGCTGCCTTGAGCCAGGACACAACACAATATGGCTGCACTTCCACTCATGATTTTAAAATCCATGAGCACAATGTACTGCACGAGAGACTATTCATGTGCCCAGCCTTTGTATATTCATGGATGCCCTGACTCATCCATTTCTCCCATTCGATTCGAACTCCAACCTTAAATATTTGTTTACTTGTATATCACTTTGTTAAAGTTTTTAAAAAATAAATTCACTTACCTTGGTCACATGATCAGTCATTGCACAATGTGCGGATAATGAAGATAAACATTTTATTATATTTTATAAACAATTCTTTGATCAAGGTTTCAATTTTATTTTTGTTTCCATCATCTTTCAGTTACGTATTTTCAGTTACCTATATGTCATCGGGTATAGTATAAAATGCAACCAGACAAAATTCACTTGGACAAAATACAACCGGACAAAATATTTGACAAAACAAACTTTTCATCACAAAAGAATAACGAATTTAAAAATAATTTAATAGTTTGGCCGCAGCGACTCATAGACCTCACACGTCAAAATTTTCACTTTTTTAATAGATAAACCATGGCCTTACTACCGAAAAATAAGATAATTTAGTATTATAGAATTATATCATGTGTTTGTATAATTGATTGTTACACTACTCTATAGCAACCCAAATTAAATATTCATTTTAAAATTGACAATTACCAAAAAGCTCATATAATCACATATATGCTTACTTTTATGCATCAAGCATTAAATTTATGAATTTTTACTTTTGATTTCTTATATTTTTCTTTTATTTTTTGGAATAAAACATTATGAAGTTTAAAAAAAAAAAATTTCTTTAGGCAACTTCAGCTTTGGATACTCAGACAGAGAAAAATATTCAGTCTTCCCTTGCCCGTTTATGTGTCAATAAAACTACCATTATAGTTGCACACAGGTTAGATATTTTAATTATTAAATTTAATATAGCCCATGTCCTTTTAAATTATTTAATAATATTGTGTAATCAAGATGATTTCTTTTTAAAATTATGCTTCTGCATCCCTGTGTCACTCTACAGTAACACAAGCATATATAATACAACCTCCGTGTAGTGAAACGCAATGGACTAGCAAAATCATTTTGCTATATAGATATTTCATTGCATGGAGATAGTGTTAAAAATTGCATAATTTTGATGTATAAATTACATATGTATTTTAAATTTAGTATTTATATATAAAAATTTAGTATTTTTTATTAATTTGAATGCTTTTTAACATAAAGAACAAAACTTCTTCAGTACTTGACATCGCTGCCTATTTAAAGTCATCTAGGTCAAACAAGATTGCTGAAAATATTGTTTGGATCGCGATTATTTTTTCTGAAATAATTAAAATTTGAGAGCAGGACGGACCAAAAATAATTTGTAATATGTATTCTACGGAAAAATACCGATAGAAGTATCCATAACCGTGTATATTAAGGTCGAGTGTTTTTCGTCGGCCTCGGTAAAACTAGAATTTCATATAAATGTTTATAGGCTTAAACTTTCAATAAAATAAATTCATAAATTTGAACAAATGTTAAAGATTTTAATATAAAATATTTTCCGAGTTTCGACAGCTTTTATAGTAGTTCTTGTGCCGACTCTCATAGAAAATAAATTTTTAACGTGCTTGCACATTTAAACTTATCAACAGGCCGCCATTATTGCTGTGCAGTGCATTATAGGTAGTTTAGTGCGATAACGTTGTTCTCGAGAACTCTTTGTAATTTTGCCGATAAAATAAGCCTGATGCCACAGCTGCAGCCAACTGGCCAGAGCTTGTGACGTAAAAAATTGTTTTTAACTTCACTTGTTGGATGTTTGCGATAATTTCATTCGTTGGCTGTTGGGTCCTGCTAAGTGTGGGAACCAAATTTCGTAATAAAGAGCTAAAGCAGTAATTCCCAAAGTGGGGGTCGCGGGCCCCTTTGGGGGCTGCGACCGGTTCACCAGGGGCCGCGGCAGCCAACCATAGTTGAGTTTTCCGATGTGTTATTTTTAATAAGGGGCTGTGGAAAATTTTCTGGAGCATCAGGGGGGCCCCGGCTTAAAAAGTTTGGGAACCACTGAGCTAAAGTATACTTTAAAATTTATTGTCCAGACCGAAAAATGCGTACGTTATAGGGATAATTACGCTATAACGATTTCATTATATGAAGATTGAAAAAACATTAAATCAATAGGATTTTTGCAGGGACCACAGAAAAATTTCGTTATAGAATTTCAGTATGTCGACGTTTGCTCTAGGAGGTTCTATTGTACAAGGAGCATTCAAAAAGTAATGTGCCACAATTTATTTCTAAGAAGAATGCTATGCGACTGAAATTTTCAGGAGTCCGAGTTTGAACCATCCATCTCTGTTGTGCGAAACTGCAAGCTCCACTACCAGATGCTAGTGCGGTAGTGAGTGTTAAAAGTGGCACATTAAATTAAAATTGTGATCAAATTTTCGTTTTTGAGGGAAAAGGTGTTTGGGATATCCTTAAGCATTTCTGTAAGCATTTGTTATTTGCTGCTGTTGACCAAAATAACAAATAACGAGTAAAGTTTTTGGGTGGTATAGCCGATATCGTCGACTTGGCACGGAGTGTTTGCCTCTTCCACAAGTGTGACTCCTGTGATGAAGCAGCATGTCGTTGAACTGACTCAGAAGAATAACTCATTATAGTCCAACAGTTGAGTGAAAACTTGTCCTTCGGTGTAGGGAATATTCACCACATAAACGATGAACTTGGGTATCCCTAAAGTATAATTAAAATGGATCCCTATAAAGGTCGCACATAACCAAAAAAAGCAAGGAAATCCATTTCAAATGAACTGTTCCTACAGATATCTGCGGTCCAGGACGATTGGTCTAATGACGATTGGTCTAACGCCGATTGGTCTAACGCCGATTGGTCTAAATCCCGATTGGTCCAAATTCCAATTGGTCTAAATCCCGATTGGTCCAAATTCCGATTGGTCTAAATCCCGATTGGTCCAATTCCCGATTGATCCAATTCCCGATTGGTCCAAATTCCGATTGGTCTAAATCCCAATTAGTCCAATTCCCGATTGGTCCAAATTCGCGATTGGTCTAAAAGGATACTAAAATGACTGAATGACTAAAAAATTTCCACTGAAGACGAATTTTAAAAAAAGAGAAAAAAGGATCGCGCCGACACTCTGATTAATTAAGCCATTGTTGATTGTAGGCTTTGGCATAATTTTTTATTTATCATTAAATTTACTGTCATATTAACCAACACCACCTCTACTCAAAGCCTGAGTGCGAAAACGTCATACAGTGTTACATCACCTACGGTAGGGTATTTTGTTAATCATATTTCTGCCAATAATAAGCCCAAAATTGTCCCTACCATAGGTGATGTTGGTTGGTTTATTAGAAATTTTGGCGTCGACTACTAAGGTCATTTTGCGCCTTTTACACAAGTTATATCTGTACGCTGCCCGGGACAAACACAAACATCCATGCCCACGGCGGGATTCGAACCGATGACCAGGTGGACTGGAGAACTAGAAAGCCTACCCCATACCTCCCCCGGCCGCCGTAGGTGATGTAGCAATGTATGATTTTTCCGTGAGCAGGCTTTCTCTCTACACGGTATTGTATTAACCCGGATGCACGATAATTATGGAAATGTGTAGTAGTGATAAATAAATAAATAAATAAATAAATAAATAAATAAATAAATAAGCAAATAAATATATAAATAATAGAATTGGTTATTTAATGTGTAGGTTATTTTTAAATGCATTATAAGTTTAAATTATAACATCAAAAAATTTTATGGCCAACGCGATCGCCAGTTAATTAATTCGGTAAATTAATATTAGAAAGGAAATTAAAAAGACCCCTCCACTTTTCCATAAAAGAAAAAAAACTTCAGTAAATTCAGATAAAAACCAGGGGGGGGGGGGGTGCTCAAGAATAATTAATTCAGAAACATTTCATAAAAAATGCATTCAGTAAAGTTTCATTTATTTTCATTTAGAGACCTTCTTGAAAAAAATTCCATTTTTTAAAACGGGATTTAACCCACGTATTTATCTAAGGATCACATATACATCAACATTATAATTGTGCAAAGAGTGCTCTGAATTCTTCTGTAAACTATACACATTCACTATGTATTTTATTTCCTTAAAGAAAAAAGGTTTTGAATAATTCAAGTTAATTTTCTCGTTTTCAGTGGAAATTTTTCAGTCATTTTAGTCTCTTTTTAGACCAATCGGGAATTAGACCAATCGGTATTTAGACCTATCGGTATTTGGACCAATCGGTATTTGGACCAATCGGGAATTGGACCAATCGGTATTTGGACCAATCGGGAATTGGACCAATCGGAAATTGGACCAATCGGTATTTGGACCAATCGGGATTTAGACCAATCGGTGTTAGACCAAACGGCGTTAGACCAATCAGCGTTAGACCAATCGTCATAGACCCAGATATCTGAGTGTGAAGCAGATGATTTCTTATCCCGTATTGTCACCGCCGATGAAACATTGGTTCACCACTTTCAGCTTGAAACGAAGCGACAGTCAAAGGAGAGACATAATACCTATTTATCATTGAAGTAAAAGGTCAAATTGGTTCTGTTTGTAGGCAAGTTCATAGTCACAGTAGGGGAGGTATGGAAGGGATCTCGGAGCAAGAAACAACCATCAAAGTTATTGGGTTAGTAGGACCCACTGCTTAAGGCTGGATATAACTTCTCCTCACTCCATACATTAACTCTCGTCTTCTAAAAGATTTACAACCTGCATTCTCATCAGCCTCCTCAAGGAACCTTTCTCCGTTCCTCTGGCAGCACTCGGTGAAGGCGTGCTTCCGTCCCGTAATCCTTAGGGTTCAGACGTTCTATCATGCTTGACGATCACACTGTTCCATCATCTCTTCAAACACAGGTACTGAAGAGATAAAAAAAACAAATCTTAGCAAATATTTCATGCCTGCCTTTGGCCCAAAAATTGAAAGTACTGTACCAGATCATTAGCTCTCTTCCAACAAAATCCAATGGTGTCTATTACATCAGGTTAATGTATGGATAATTTTGTGTAGGGCCTAGGGCCTAGCACTCGCCAAGATACAACATAAATTACCTTTTTCCTCTTCTTTTCCTGAAGGTCTTTCGTCCAGTCAACCGAGAGTGTTTTATTCCTTTGAATCTGTCACAGTTGAGCTTTCTTTTGTCTCTGCCTAAATCCATCTTACTCTTGTCCTCAAGTCGGATTGTCCTTTTTTTTTTCTTTACAATTATCCTGCGTCGCCCATGTTGCTGATCAAATTCTATTCTAAATGCATTATTTCCAGCGAGCATTAATCGGCGCTGCTCATTTTTGTTCTTCAGCATAATCCATTATGAACTAGAGAACATGTGCTGCTTCCTCAGCCCTTTTACGCTTTCAGCCGCCTCCTCCCCCCCCCCCAAAAAAAAAAATACATGTCCCCTTTGCCCTCTAACTTCAGATCGAAGTCCACAACATCAAAGAAACACACCAGCTGATCCTCGCAAGCACACAAAAATCTCTCCTGCACCCTTTTTCTCTTTATCAACCGACGTCTCCCAACGATAGTCAGCTTAAATAACAAAGTCTCTGTGTTTATATTATTGAAATTATGACATAAAGATTATGTCTCTATGGATCTATTTTATTATCAGATCCCGGTATTTTAACCATCTCGTTAGCAACTTTTTCTTGGTATTTTAATTATTAAATGACATTATCATTCTATACTATTTACCGTATCATTTAAAGATTTATTTCTATGAACGAACTTCAAAGATTCTTAATTATATGTGATTTCATTATTTTAAGCTATAATCTGTACAATAAAAGAAAAACCTGGGCGTGGTGCCGGAATGTGCTATTAGCCAATCAGAAGCGCTGAGCCAAATACGCTTAACCATGGCTGGTTTAAGCCCCATAAGAGTTTTAAGAAGACATGAGCAAAAAAAAAAGAAGAAGAAAATTACAAAGGACCCGGAGAATGTAGAAGCCATTGTAAACCTTAAACCACCCACTACAATTGAAAAAATTTGCAGCTTTTGTTGGCTTCACAAATTTATACAGGCTGTTCATTCCTAACTTATCGCATACACTAGCCCCACTCACAGCTCTTACAAAAGAAAATGGCAAGGGGACATGGATCGATGAATGTCAAAATGTATTCCAAACTGTGAAGGATGGGCTAGTATCGCCTCCAGTGTTAGTCGCAACAGATGACAATGAGATATTTTACATTAATACTGACGCATGAAGTCACACAATATGGGCTGTCCTACAGCAAATGAGGACACAAGTGCTGCAGCCCATCATCTACTATAGCGTGAAACTTCATGGTTCACAAAAAAACTTTAGCGTTGTCGAAAAGGAAGCGTTCGCAATCATAAAATCACTCAGACACTTTAGGCTTATTGTATTGGGCTACCCATTTAGGATATTGTTGAACCACAAGCAGCTCACATTTTTAAAGAACATGAAAAATAACAACCAATGAATCCTTTGGTGGGTTCTGTAATTGGAGGAATTCGACCTGCAAATTTCCCTTATCTCAGGTCCGTAAAACCATGTAGCCGATATGCTATGTAGGCCCACGGAGTCACTGTGAAACTCTTTACAAAAGCGACAGATATGGATGATTTGCTTTTATAAGTCAAGCAATTTACAGTGATAATTTTTTGACTTAATAAATGGTAGAAATTTTGATAGGTGATGTCAGAAAAACTAACATCGATGTTTAATCAAATTTTTGGAATTTCTAAGTCCATATATTATTTAGAAATAATAAATGTCCCAGTAGTATATTTACGTGTTCCTAAATTACAATACATTAACATAAACAGTTATTCAATATCAATAGATAATGATTTCAAAAGGTTTAAAAAAATCAAAATGAAACATCGATGGTGCAAAAGCATTGAAAATTCGATGGCCGATACTTTTTGAACATCAATACTTTTGGCTACTTCATTTACAGCTATGCTTTAATAAATCTAATCGAGGCATGCAAATAAAAAATTTTCTTAAGAAATTGAGCATGCAAACGTGCGACTTTTAGTATATAAAGGTCGTACAAATGAAAACGAAAATTATTTATTTTATCGATAGTGTGTTACAAGGAATTTAAAAATACTCTCCAAATGCGTTAAGGCATTTATCCCACTGTGTAACAAGGCATGTAATTCCTTTATGGAAGAAGTCTTTCGGTTGCGTGTGGAACCATTCCAAAACCTCTTCCTTCACTTCATCGTCGAACTGAAATCTGTGGCCTTTCAGATGTTTCTTGAGATCCCCAAACACGTAAAAGTCACATGTTTCCTGATAATGGATTGAACAGTTCCACGACTAAAGCCAGTTTTAGCAACCACGACATCGATTGTCACTCTTCTGTTTTCCTTTAAGACAGCATCAATTTTGGCTTTGGAATCATCCGTGATGCTGTGGTTTGCTCGTCCAGGTCGTTGATCATCTTGCAATGATGACAGTCTCCGAAAACCTCTTACTCCATGCCCAAACATGAGTGAAGGTTAGGCAGTCATTTCCACAGACGTTCTGCATACGATGATGAATTTCAGAAACTGAAACTCCTTCACATGTCAAAAAACGAATTGCTGCTCTCTGTTCCTGTTTCATTGACTCCATTTTGTTGTTTGGACGAAGCGATCACTTGCAGAGCTTCGAAGCGCGAGCTATCGTTCTTTCTCACGTGATGCAACACTTGCAACCTATTGTTCAATTTGCACGTGGGGTTTCACAATTGTTGAAAACAAAAACTTACAATCCTACACTTAGTCTTTTTTTTTTTTCTCACACAAATTTTCGTTTTCTTTTGTACGACCCTTATACTTTCTTAAAGAATATGTGCACATACCGCATTGAATAAATTAAGATCGTTTTTCTTATCCCAAGATGATGCTCTGGATGAATTGCTAAATTACTTTTATAAATGGAATGATTATGTAAGAAGATTGTTAAGAGTAAACAAACCATGATAACGGATTATTTTGTCCAGAACACAGAATAACAATAAAAGATAAATTGTTTACTTTTTTCTTTCTCTAATATTACGAAACTCTGATATTAACGAAAAGATCTTTTGTTCCTTAGGATTTCGTATTAAATGGGTTATGGTGTATCAGGTACAATTCGAATTTTGAAAATCTGTTAACAAATAAAAAAAATTACAGCCATGGAGGCATTATTTTTCGACCAACCCTCATATTTCCATGCAGAAAGGAAAATATGTCACACTGAGCTTTGCAGAATATCTCAGACATGAATATGATAAAGAAAATTCCAAAAAATATAAACAATAAACAGGTATTGACTGTGAATCAGTTATTTAATGTTTGGGACCCCTCCCTTTTTTGCTCTATTTTATATGGAAACAACTCCAAATTATAATAAACCCATCCTTTTGTGCAATCTAAGATTAAATTTAGTAAAACAATTTTCAATTGCAGAATTCCGAGGGAAGACTAGAAATTGTCATTAGCATTTCAACAAATTGACAAATTTAAATTTCTGAAATTGAATTCATTCAGTAAAAAGGCAATGTTTCCAAGAAGCTCCATGACTTTAAACCACCATCTGCAAGAAGACAGCATATCTTGCACATGGCAATAAGGGTTATGCAATAAGGGCCTGTTTCATTAAAATTGACATTGAAACTTTACAGGAAATGTTCGGCTGCATGCTTGTCTACCACTCACCGTCACTGACGGTTTCAAAGCTTCACAACTTGTACCAGTTCATTTCAAAACAGGAATCAAGGAAAACTGCATTGTTAAATAAACAAAAACATCCACTTCAACAAAAATAATAGAAGAATGGCCTTGCTTACATGCTATGTATAAGTTGACTTCTTACTGCGATGAACTTGTATGAAAACCAGGCATCTCATGACATGGCTTGAAGAAGCAGAAAGAAAAAAAAACTATCGCCTTATAAAGAAAGTAAGTTCCGTTCGGTAATAAAAACAAAACTAC
>JAHWFO010014366.1:798196-808996 GCA_023313115.1 Rhysida immarginata
GATATATTACATGCCATATCTTAGCATTGAAAGTTCCAATGGTACCAAATGGCATCATATGGCACCATCAGGGCACGTGCTACTAAACCAATATCTATGATCATTATTTGCACGTGATATTCACTCATGGCACGTTATTACATGCCATATCTTAGCATTGAAAGTTCCAATGGTACCATTAAAACACGTACTACTAAACAATTCAGACATCATTATATACCGTTATATTCATTCATGAGACATCCTTGCACGTACACGTGCCATTAGACCGATACTTGCTATCACTAGTTACTCTTTTATATTCGTTCATGATATGTTGTGACAATTTGTTTGATATATTACATGCCATATCTTGTTATAGGAAATGTTTAAGAGGGTATCATAATGGTACCATTAAAGCACGTGCTATTAGAGCACGTACTTATTCCTGCTATCTCACGTTCGTACTTCTGCGTACTCTGTCCCATTTTAATTGATTGGTGAAAACAGACTGTGAAAAAGTTAATTCGTTTTCAAGTTATCGTAATAAATGCTAAGCTCCCTAGGAATAAAAAAATTCTCTTGATTTAGGGACCGAACTGCCCTTTTAATAATCGTCAAACACGTGCATTCTGCACGCACACCATCTCATTAACGTTTAGAGCACGCGCAGAACCGAACCCATGTTCTCAACACGCGTTTTACCAAATGCGAGGATAATTCGTTTCTTCCAGCAATTCAAGACATGATTGAATGAATTGTGAGATTGCAATACATGCAATTCAATACATGCAACGCAATGAATTGTGGGATTGTCTACAGACAGACGGACGGACAGCTGGACAAACCGATCACATAAGCACATTTCTATATATAGAAAATGTGCTAAAAAACGTTTTCTTTTTGTTGTTTTTTTTTTTCAAAAACTGTTTTTTTTTTCCAACCCTGCCAGAAACCTGTTTCACACACAACAGTTCACTGACAGTTGATCAAACTTGACATCAAACCTCATCCTGATATTTGTCAACCACACCTCGCTAGCGACTGGAATAGGCTAAATATTTTGCCGAATGGACTCCACAGATGTGATCAAAAGTGCTCTTCAGTGACGAGTTTATGTTCTGCCTTCAAATGAATAAGAGAGACATCGTTTGGAGATCTTCAGGGGAAAGAAATCACCCATCGTGTGTCAATCGCACTACAAAACATCTTGTCTCATGGTGTGCGGATGTTTTAGCAGTGTGGACGTTGGAAACTTATGCATTCTTAATGCAGGAACAAAAGGAAACAGTGAAGTTTACTGTGAAATTTTAGAAAATTTCGGCAAAGTTGACTTTAGTAACTGAGCACTGCATACACTGCAGTGCAGCCTCTCTCAAAGACACCCAAATGAACAATTCATTCATAGCAACTGTTTCGTATCCGCCCTGCAGTGAAGCATCACTTAAAGATGCCACTGTTGACCCATGACTTCGCAGCATTTTACTCTGAAGTTACTAATTACTATTAGAAATTAATAAAGTTCATTTATAATTCGTAAAAATTTAACAATAATCAGTTAATTTTATTGAAACGCTTAGTATAAGAATTTACAAAATTATTACTAATTAATAAGTGATTTAAACATTTGATTTATTAAAAAATACTAGAGAGATTCCATAAAAATTTGACGGTAAACAACTCATCTCAATCTGTTTTTATCTTTATTGTTGTTTATTATCGTTGTAAATTGTTTATGTAATTGTTGATTTCATCATCAATGGTAGCAAAGTTGTTGATTGTGACGTCAATGTGAAGGGGATTGGTTGATTTGCCAGCGTAAGCATTTTGAATTGTAAATTAGCGCTAATTTATGGTAATAATGGACAGGAAAACTAAATTTTACAAATCTACAGACCAAGACCTTCTATTTAAGACCAAAATGAATATTACAGGTGCGTTAGGTTTCATCAACGCGCTGTCTAAAGAATCAGCCTTGCAACTTAAATATATAGATTACTAAATTGCAAAAAAAAAAGTTGAGTGGGTCTTGTATCACAGAGAAATGACTGGTCTTGTATGATTTTATTTGCGTAAAGTGACAGTCCTTTAAAATCACACAAAAGAATTCCGTGTTTCCATATTTGTAAGATTACCAACAATTAAAACTCTCTTTACTCATTTCTTAATCGTATAATTTCATACAATTAATACCAAATGAGTAAATAACCTAAATGTGTAAACAGGGAGTTTCTTTGTGTGATTATGATTTTATTCCCATAAACTGCCGTCATTTTATGCAAATAAATACTAAAAGCAAACAACCATCTGATATAAATAATAATAATAATAATAATAATAATAATAATAATAATAATAATAATAGGTAACAACAACAGGGAATAAACCACCAAATAAACTGGATGTCCAAGCCGCTATGTTGCCCCCCAACAGGCCAAAGGCCCAAAATGGGGTTGTTTAAGATACAAGTAAAAGGGCAGTAACGTAATAAAAAAAAAGGACAATAAAAAAACAGAAAAACACAATTTTATTTATACAGATTAACAGAAATATAACAATAATTACAAAGATAAAAATTCAATAATAATAATAATTCAATTCAATTCAGTACATATACTGAGTTCACACAAGCCAATGCAGAATACAATATCGAGCAAATAGAATGAGAGTTACAAGACAAGCAATAAATACAACCATAATCACAAAGGCAGGATAGTAACATGACGAGGAAAATTAATTAAATAAATCACTGACATCAGAATTCTCATTGTATAGTTTTTGAATTCTGAACATTGTATCCCGACGAAATTCTTCTCTGAGTTTAATAGAAGGCCAAGGCTTCAACACTGGCTTCCTCGTAGTATGAGACGGTACTCGAATGAAAGTGGACTCGAGAAGGTTCGGAGCATCCATCTTCCCTACTAAAACATTCTTAAGAAAGGCAAAATCAATCTTCATTCTAATGTCTGAGAGTGCACACAGATCTGAAGGTACATCAAAATTCGGGAATTTCCACTTCAGAAACCGGAGAAAAACATTTTGCACCCTATCCAGTTTACAAGACTGCATATTTGAACCCCCATTCTATAAAACAGCACAATAGGACAAAATGGGTAAAACTAGACTCCGATAGAGCCAAGCAAATGTAGAAGGGCACCGAAAATCGGCTCCATTGCGCACAATGATACCAAGAGCTCTGTAAGCCTTCAGACGAACAGTCAACATGGGAATTATAGGAAAGTGTGCTATCAACGATTACGTCAAGATCACGGACACAGAGCTTAGCAGCTTGCACATTTCCACAAACAGACTAAGAGAACTCTATAAAATTGGTCTTTTTTGTCACATTTAGTTGCATTAATTGCAAGATCATTCTGCTCACACTAATGACATATACTATAAATTTCCTGCTGAAGCAGGTGAGCATTAAGACAATTATTATGTTACCAAAAAGTTTCACATCATCTGCATACATCAATATATGGGAGTTTCTAATCACCTCGGGGAGTTCAGCAGTGAAGATAACAAATAATAAAGGCCCTAGGACAGAGCCCTGTGGAACACCATAGTGAGGCCTATAGGGCAATGATGAATGATGTCGTATAGATACAACAAACTGTCGATCCAACAGGAAAGAGCGCATTATCCGAAGGAGTCCATCAGCCATCCCATATGCATGCAATTTTTTAATTAGTAACTCATGATTGACAGAGTCAAACGCCTTTTGCAAATCAAAGTAGACTACGTCAAGTTGCTGACAGTGGTCAAGAGCATCATGAGCATGAGTGGTAAGAGATACAAGATTGCTCACAACAGAACCTCGGGGAATGAAACCATGTTAACACGCAGGAACATGAGGAAGGACATGTTGTAGAAGATATTTATGAATGATGTTGTCATAGACTTTGGCAGTGGGTGGAAGGATAGAGATCGGCCTATAGCTAGCAATGTCAGTCCGTTTGGGAGAACCATCCTTAAAGGCAGGAACCACAACTGCATTCTTCCTTATTTTAGGATAGTGGCCAGCTTTTAGACACATATTAAAGATGCGCCTAAGAGGAATAATTATGATATCTCGAAGGCCTTTGAGAATAAAGGAAGGAACTTCTGTCGGAAAATTGCAAGGCTTGGCCCATAATCTATTAATGCCGTAGGCAACATCTCTATCAGTGACCTCCGTTAAGATGAGGTTATCAATAGGGGGACAATAGGTAGACAGTTCTCCGAGAATGTGTTGAAAGAAGTAGAGACAGTTTCACTGAAATGCTGGACAAAACTGTTACTAATATCCAGTCCATCAGTAATGGTAAGACCAGCAGAGGTAGTGATAGTAGTTATAGCATGTCGATCCTTTCTTTTGGAGTAGTAGTAAATCTGGTTATTTTTCTTATTACGGGAGTCATTCGTACATTCGCTACATGGTCTTACGCTGCAAATATAAAAATAATTCTGATAATGGATAGGTCATAGCATAGCCACTGTATATGTAAACATTAACAAAGACCCCAAGTATCAAATTTATTAAAGAAAAGCTGATGGATTATTTAAACACGATGCCTCCAATGTTAAAATGTTACAATACAGATGTTAAATGCGTTTTAATAAATAATAATAAAGGAAAATAGGAAAGAAAAAGAAAATTCCAGTCTGGGATCGCGACGCTCTAAGCAATTAAGTCACTGTTGACTGTAATGTAGGCTCGTGGCTTAATTTTTCATTTATCACTTAAATTTAATGTCATATTCACCCGGATGCACGACAATAATGAAAATATGTAGTATAAATTTTATGGCCAACGCGATCACCAAATAATTAATTCGGTAAATTAATATTAGAAAATAAATTTTAAAAAAAAAGACCCCCCCTCTCCAAATACGAAAATAAAAACTCTAGTAAATTCGGATAAAAACCCAGATATTTTTCAAATAATTCAATAAAATAATGTATTAATTATAAAAAATCAAATAAAAATTAAGGTTTATTTCTGGGATATGTCCTCATTTGTGCTATTACTCTAGGCGTTTTGGGGGTTTTTGCAGGATCCTACTTCAAACAAATCAAAATAAAACAGATCACGACCTAGTATTACCTTAGATATACAGATCGCGACAGTGTATATACAGAATTCATTTATGAGATACAAGACCCACACAACCAAATTTTTTTGCAATTTAGTAATTTTTTTAATATGTCAAATGTTTAAATCACTTATTAATTAGTAATAATTTTGTAAATTCTTATACCAAGCGTTTCAATAAAATTAACTGATTATTGTTAAATATTTACGAATTAAAATAAATTTTATTAATTTCTAATAGTAATTAATAACTTCAGAGTAAAATGCTGCGAAATTATGGGTCAACAGTGGCGTCTTTAAGTGATGCTTAACTGCAGGGCAGATACGAAACAGTTGCTATGAATGAATTGTTCATATGGGTGTCTCTGAGAGAGGCTTCACTGCAGTGCATGCAGTGCTCACAGTTACTAAAAGTCAACTTTGCCAAAATTTCTTAGTTCCAAGTGCGGAGTGTCTCTTTACAGATGACAAATTTACCTATCAACAAGACAAAGGACCTGCTCATACATCCAAAGCAACATCAAACTTCTTGGGCAGTAAAAAAATTAATGTTCTTCCGTGGCCAGGAAAAGCACCAGATTTAAACGCTATAGAAAATCTGTTGGCCATCATAAAGGCAAGAGTACGTAAACTGGGCCCCAAAACACGGGGTGAACTGATTGTGTTAAACGTATATGGGAGCAAGTCACTCTTGTACAATGTAGTAAGTTAGTTGATAGTATGCCACAACATGTCCGATCTGTCATTGTTGCTCATGGTGACGTCACTAAATGGTAGTGTAGTAAGTTTCCTAAACTTTTGTTACATGTTCTTTAATTTTGTTACAGGAGAGGTGCAATAACCTCTATAATTGAAGTAATTATAATTTCATGATTTTTCTCCCATTTCGAGAAATGAAAAATAAACTCAAAAAACTTTGTGGAATACGCGTTTGTTATTATGAAAACAATCGTATATCTATTAAATTTGAATTTTAAAAAAATTGTAAAAAATGAGTAAATCAATTTTTTGTTTTCAAATTTCAGCAATGAATTTCATGAAGTGTTTGGTTTAAGTAAAAAAAATAATTGTATCATATATTTGATTATTCCTTTCTTGTTAATTTTATCATGTACACATCAGATAATGTTTAGGATATCCTAAACTTTTTTGACTGACTGTACCTGATTTGAAAGCTGCTTTTATTTACTTCATCTGGCTGTTAGGATTAGGAAAAACCACTTTAACTATTGTGACCAACTCTTCCTCTCATTGTGTGGTTCTTTTTCAGGCTGCCCTGTTTCCATTATTTTAAAACATTTTTTGCATACAATATAATATGTGAATAAATAAAAGATTAGCCATTTGAAAAACATTTAATTCAGCCCTTGTTGTAAGCATCCAAAATCATTTCTCATGGGAAGTGTCTCAAGTCACCCATTGTACGCTGTTGCTACTACAGAAACTAAAGCGTTATGACATCATTCCACTGCATACATGCATTATTTCATTTTTTCATATAGTCCTTATATAGGTAGGATCTATTAAATAGATAAATCCATGAAAGTTATTTTTTTTTCTACTGCTAATAAATTAAAAGTTTAAACATCTTTCACCAAAATTGAGATAACATCCATTCATGTTGCAGTGAATGTTGTGATTGAACAGGAAGAGGACAAAAAGTAAATGGTTATTTCAGAGGCAGTAAAAGTAGATGGAAAAGTAGTAAAATCTAAAGAAAATTATGGATTTTTGTCCATGATGCATTTTTTTTTTTCAGTATAAATTTCTGAACTAAAAAATTGATATTGTCTCTAATAATTTTATATTAATAGCTGTACATTGATTTTTGTATTTGAAGGTTATCTACAATTGTTCATGCAGACCAAATATGTGTTCTTAAAGATGGTGAAATTATTGAAAGTGGAAAGTAAGTTGCTTAAGATATAGTATAGCCTTGATTTAATGCACTAACAGATTTTAATGAGTGCCTCACTACTAAATAGTAAATGCAATAAGGATATTTTTGTTAAGACACCCAAAAATGAAAAATTTTTAATACATTATTTTGGTTACATACAATTGTCTCCAAAATTAATTCACCCTAGGCTCATTGACAAAATATTGCATTTTTATAAGTTAACAAAGACATGTTTGGCTAATACATACCATAATTTTCAGAATAAAGTACAAATGGAGGGGAAAAAAAATTGAGGTCATTCACAAAAAAACATTCGCTAAAATGGTACAATTTTAACCCCTTTCTCCCCTTTATAACAATTGTAACATTACTCAAATCCCCCTCCCTAAATGAATGTAATAATGTATTTTAATCCCTCCTTATAGGAGGAAATCTTTCACATAAAAAAGGAGGCATAATCACATACATAAGCAGAGGCATTTTTTCAGTGGCGAATTTATTATGACCACCTCAGTATTTTGTTGGGCCACCTTTTGCCCTTAATAGTGTCTCGATTCTTCTTGGTGTGGACTCCTCGAGATGTTGATAGGTGAAATCTGAGACCATATCCAGTTGTCTGATTTGATGTGCACCAGCTGTCAATGGCTTTTTCAACTTCATCCCAGAAATGTTCATTAGGATTGAGATTTGGAGATTGTAGGAGGAGGGAGGGCATCCCGAGTCGGTTTTTGTCGATGCTCAAAGGCGCCTCAGAACGAATGCCTCGCGCACTTAAGACTGTTCTATCTTGCCTCCCTCGCTCGTGCTATGGAGAAAGAGAAGATTTTAAAGCTCATCGAATTATATGGTTCTTTTAATATACTTTGGGATTCACAATGTGTAGAATATACAAATAGAAAGCTAAGGGAAGACGCCTGGCAAAGTATAAGCCAGGAAATTAACTGAGAGTAATAAAATTTGTGTGTCATTCTTAAGTATTTTGGCATTTACAAGAGAGTAGAGCTATCAAATTCAGTCTCAGACATCCATGTAAAAAAATTTTTCTTCATCATCAAAACACATTTCTTCAAATAATTTTTTCCCATGTTGCAATCTGTATTCATAAATTTTTTCTTCTTTTTCTTTACAAGATGAACTAATATAAACGCAGAAGCTGCAACGGCTATCCGTATGTGCGGTCTGAACTGAGAGTAATAAAATGCTCGGCCGACTTGTGGCTCCTGCTTGCAGCAGTCTGAACAGGCAAACATTTGCGCAGTTTCCTTGAAATCGAGGCTGCCAGGCGAGGCATACGGCTGAGGCTGCTCACTCAGTCAGTACCTGGCTAATGACTAACATCTGTTTGGTCTGCTAAAAAAAAGTTCCTTAGAGGTTAGTGTTTCCAAGCTAACCAGGAAGTGGAAACTACTTACGAAGGTGGCTTTGCAATCGGACAAACGAATTTCTTGAAATGGGTATTCAGAAACAAGTTGCCCATTGTGATCGGTACATAAACAAATGCAACTGTTATGTTGAAAATAAGGCAATAAGTAAAATTTCCAAAATACAATTTGGTATGCTTTAAAAGTTTCATTAATTAATTATGAAATACAAATTCCCGTTAGTTTCCGATTCTCTTTCGTTAATTTGTTTCCAGTTATTGACTGTGCAGTTCTTGTGCATCTGTGTGAAATAGGCATTTTCTCTTGTTACCTGCAGACAGCAAAGGTGTGCGAACAGGCTTTAGGTTTCCATATCCCATACGATACAGTGTACAATGAACAGTGCATTCAGAGATCTTTTGAGAAGATGCTTGATCTAGATGTGCTGTAACTTGCTGCGCTGTTGCCCTTTAGTTGCCCTTTAAATTCTGGACAAGTTTACGTTCCCCTAGCATTCACTAGTCAATCACAAGTTTTGATCCAGTTTTTTGGCTGATGGTCTAATCTTTGAACACTTTAACAACAGCTGCTCTTGAACATTATAGATAAAATAAAGTAGAAATTTATCTTGAGGAGCTGTGGATGCTTTACAAATAGAAGGTAGGAGGCAACACTTATCCAAAAAGGGAATTATTCTGCACACGAAAGGAGTCTACCACTCAGTGGTCATCTTTCAGTATTTTATGCAGAATAGTTCTCTTTTGTGGACCAGTGTTGCCTTCTATCTTCTATTTGCTCTTGAACATATCAGTAATGCAGTGGCTTCGCTGATTATGGCTCCAAACTCCCATAATCATCCCAAGTTCAGTGTCTGCCAAATTGCGTTATTTAATCATAACTTCACAAATCAATCACTTCTACTACTGTCGTAAGCACTGAGGTTTCCTTTTTATTTTATTTTATTTTATTTTACCAGTCTCGCTTTCTAGCGACAACAGCATGATCAGGTGAACGTTCATCCCTAGGTAACCCGCCTCCCTCCCCCTGTTTTACCGTTCTCTTTTGTCACAGTTTAACCCTTCCCTCCCCCGTCAAGCAAACTTATTTAGCGAATGACCCCATTTCAGATAGTAGGTACAATTTTTCCAATCCAAAGTATTTGCTAATTTTTTTTTTTTTTTTTTTTATTGACCTTAATGAAATACAACTTTATATTACTGTAAATGATTATAAAAGCACCATCATTTATGTGCAGATTGCCGACCGAGCAACAAGCAGTGATAAACAATTTGCTAGAATGAACTTTTGGTACTCTGTGGCAACCTGGCAACTGCTAATTTCAAACCCTGCATTGATATCAGTTCAGCATCATTAATAAAATTAAGTACTGTCTATCTAATAAAAGAGTGTGCACTATAACTTTAAAAATGTTTATTTCTGGAAAATGGAACGACAAACTTTAGACAGGATTAGATGTGTACAGTTGCAGTGCCATATTAGTAAGTGGTCCAGTTGCCGTCGTTGTTAATAATGGCTTGACGTTTCCAGGGCATGCTTCTACTAAGCTGACTGAAAACTGTAGAGGTAAAGACTTCAAAATCTGTCGAATTTGTTCTGTCAGCTGGTTCAAACTCCAGGTGCGTTTCCTGCAAAGGTTATGCTTCATGTAAGCCCTTATATTTTCTGTGGGGTTGGCATCAGATGAATGAGACGGGCAATCCAACTCTGTCCGATATCTCCACTAGACCCGAGTTTGATATCCGACTGGTGAAGAAAACATCAGCAGCGATGGACAGATAAATGAAATTTCATTGTATATTTATAGCAAGATCGGTAATGATGTTAATGCGTTGCATACATTCTAGTGGATTCCTGTCTGAAGGTAGTCCTGCATTTCTCTCATGTATCTTGCCTACCTGTTATGAAACATCATTGACCGTATCACAAATTACTTCCACGAGCAATAGAGGGTGTGATGCTTTGTATTTTTATTAATTCTTATCGAATGTTTGCCATATTGTGAATTAGCAACATAATTTAAAGATATGCAACTGTGTTTTCATTTCGGGTGGATTTCCACTTTAAGTTATAGTGGTTCCATCCACCCACAGCTGGCAGCGTTTTGCATAAACGGAATAATGGATATTTGATATCAACTGGGACAGTTTGTCATAGAATGACTATGCAGGCTTGCATGCAAGGTGAACTAAATGAACACTGTCCATCACTGTGCACAGTTAGAGCAGTATCGCATAAATAGTATACATTGTTTTCAGCAGTGAATCTCACTTTTGCTGGGTGTGATAATCACCAACTGCAAATTTGGTTGATCCTATTCCATTTTTGAGCATCACACAACGCACTAATATTCTTGTTTGGGTTACAACAGCTACAACATTTCTAAATTGTCTAGAAATCTTATGTGGATAATGCAGATGATAAACTTGAGAATAAAATGAAACTCTTTTTCCACAACGAAACAG
>JAHWFO010014366.1:818996-845457 GCA_023313115.1 Rhysida immarginata
CTAGTCTTCCTAGGCAGTTGTTATTTTCCAAGCCGGTGGGTAAGAGACCAAGGGGTCGGCCTAGAACCAGGTGGCTAGACTACATGGAGAATCTGGGTTTGAGTCGCTTGGATATTACCAGGGAGGACATGCGCCTGATGGCGGAAGATCGCGATCGCTGGAGATCCTCCATAGGGCTGCTGCCCCCGCGACCCTAACGGATAAGCGGGTTTGAAAAGTAAGTAAGTAAGTAAGTAAATTAACTCTCTACATAAAATCTGATGAGAAGATTCACCTGTCGCAATTTTCTCGGTGGTGGTTCTCGAAAACTCTCAGCAAAATTTTCAGAGTATTGAGAGTTCTCGGATAGGAGAGTTAATTTTTCAAATAAAAACTGGAAATTATTTGTAGGTTCGGTTTATTATTTCATAACTGATATTATTTTTGGTTTTATTTAATGACATGCAATTCATGTTTACTTTGTATGAATCTCAGTTACCTCGGAAGTGTTTCTCTAAATTGAATCGCTGATTATATATTCACTAAATCGCACACTTTCTGACGTCCATATTCACCCAATATTAAGATCGTAGTTTGAATCTGAATCATTGAAAAACAATTCTTGTCCAACACCTAGGGCACAAGACAGGAGTTTTCCTCGCATCGTTATCGTTGTGCGTTTTTTAATTCTTCCTCTCTCTGAACTCTCCGGGAAGCTCTCGGTAGTATCGGTCACGAGATCAGCTCTCACGGAGAAACTCTCGGAGAGAATAAAAAACACTAGCTTCATTTAGGCTGTAGTCAAAAACCCTCACCGGTGAGAGAATAATGACGTAATTTCTCACTGGGATTTCTGACCGACCAAACACTAACTCTTCTCACTGGTGAGAGTTTTTGACCTTAGCCTTTGCCATAGTCACTCTTGGCCATCTTCACTTCGTCCTGGATTCGTTTTGTCACTCAGTCGATTTGACACATTCATTATGTCTTGGAATCGTTTCATCACTTACGACGTGTTGTTAAAATCAACAGTGATTGAACCAGAGACATCAGATTGCATCGAAACTGTTGTTAAATTCTCTGATTAGCTACGTTGAGTCTCATCGGAACTCTGGCTTGGAGACTATGATTTGCAACAACCCGAAGCGATGTTTTCTTCGGGTGAGGTCAAAAACTCTCACCGGTGAGAAGAGTTAGCGCTTGGTCGGTCAGAAATCCCGGTGAGAAAACTGTCACGTCATTTTAACGCGGTCAAAAACGCCAGTTAGTGCTGCTATGCCTAACCGGTTAGTCTGACCGTCCTCACCGAGAAAAAGATGGTCAGCCCAGTGAGAAATTACGTGAACATTCTCTCACCAGTGAGGGTTTTGGACCACAACCTTCGTTGAATCAGATCACGTGATCCGTTTGCGAAGAAAAAATGGTGGTGAACTAAAATGCGAAGAACCCAGATGGAGATATAGAACCACTCTACGTACTAAATCACTTTAACCCACTTTTTAGTTAGTAAATCTAAATAATAGGTCATGCTTAGTTAAAATATCTTCGTTATTACTTCTTTTAACATTTAAAATTCTTCTCGTAAAAATTCAGAGCTACAGCGAGGAGAAAGGCCTACCTGGGCCTTAGCCCAGGGCCTCCGAGCTGTACAGAAAACATTAAGGGGGCACAAAATACAGTTAGGGAGTACAGTTTGCCCAGGACCCAATTTACTAAGCTATGGCACTAAACTAAGTCGTTGAATTGATATGCAACTGCAATGTCAGCCATATTTGTTTCGCTGATGAATGTTTAGGCATCAGTCGTGTTGTTAAATAGCACTATCGTTGACTACAACACTCGTTGCATCAGTAAACGAAAGCGATGATTTTAACAACACGCTGACAGTCAACTAGAAACATTTAGCTCGTCGCAGTTACTCTGTTTATCAAAATTGGAAAAATATGACTAGCCTTTTTTGGAGGAGGGATGACGTGCATAAAATATACTCTTAGGTGAGCAATTATGATATACAGGGTGTTTCTAAATTACCTCCCGTATTATACATGTTTATTACTCAAAAACTATTACAGATTTTAAAGTGATTTTTTTTATTCACGAAGAAAAACTCAAAACTTTCTTAGCATGCCTTAATAAATTTCAATGTTCCTCCCATTTATGGCGTGAAGGACGTCAAAGCGAAACTCGGTTTCTTCCCGTGTTCGGGCTAGCGTTTCGGGGGTGAATTCAGCGACTGTTTCCATTATTCTGTTCTTGAGAGTTTCGATGTCATCAACGTTGACATCGCCAGAGGGTTCGCATCGAGTGAGCGAGGGGGCCAAGGGATTGGCCCATCCCTTCCAATCCATCCTCCTAGAAAGTTCGTATCAAGGCACTGCCTAACTTGCAGGCCCAGTGAGGAGGTGCTCCATCTTGTTGGTAGATTTTGTTGGGCTGCAGTTCTTCCACCTGGGGAATCAGGTAGTTCCCCAGCATATCTAGGTATGTTGCAGCGGTAATGGTGTTTTCAGCGAAAAAGAAAGGTCCGAATACTCGATCATGCATTAAACTGCACCAAAATGCTAGCTCAAACATGGGAGGAAATCGAGTTTCGCTTTGACGTCCTTCACGCCATAAATGGGGGCACACTGAAATTTATTAAGGCATGCTAAGAAACTTTTTGAGTTTTTCTTTGTGAATAAAAAAAAAATTACGTTAAAATCTGTAATAGTTTTTGAGTAATAAACATGTATAATACGGGAGATAATTTAGAAACTCTCTGTATTAAAGATGAATAGAAAATGTTTATTCATTCTTTTTTATTTATTTATTTACTAGCTGATATACCCGGCGTTGCTCGGGCTCTTTTTTTTGATGAAAGTTTGCAATATCTGAATGGGAATATACAGTAAAAATTAAAGCATTAAAACAGTAAAAATTCATATAGAAAAACCGAAAAAAATATTTTTAAATGTTCCTAATGGATGGCCCTCTAACAGTTCACCCCGGTTCGTGTTGGAATGTTGTGTATAGCTGAGCGAGTTCACCATAATACTGGAGAAACAATGTGTGGAATAATGTGAATGGCTACGAAAGTGGGAGGAAATAGAATGAAAATTATACAATAGTTTGATCTGACGTTTTTTCAGCCCTGGCTATGGCTGTAAATTTGTGTGACCTGACCTTTTAAAAATTCATTTGTTTATCTAAAAATTTAACAATTCCAAAATTCTCTTCTTGGATGGCGATGGATGTAATTGATCGTTTGTGTCTGTGTACATTGCAATTCCAACAATTGATAAACTGTTAGGAAATAAAGAAATTAAACTGGAGCAAACTGCAAGCATCAGGTAAATGATATTAATTAGAAAAATGGATGGAAAAATTCTGCGACTTGGATTCGAACCAGGAACCTCGACTGTCATGGTCGACACCTCTAATAATTGGGCCATGGTTTCTTAATTGAAGAGGTTATGAGTTATAACTTGTGACACTCCGTTTAAACGCGATCCCGCTATTATTTTGTCCATCAGATGGCGAAACATCGAAGTCTGCTTTAAATAATCAGGTATACAATAGAATTCAACATATAAAGCATAAGTTATCGATTTTTATTTCAAGGCACAGCTAGTTATACATTTTAAGCTTTTTATCTTAAATAAATGAGTCAAAATGATTCATAACAATTTAATAAATGGAGCTCGTTCGCCATCTACTTCTGGTACATCTTCTGGTTCGCGTCGATAGCATTGGACCAGTTACGAGTGTCTTAACCTCTTCAATTAAGAAACCATGAATTGGGCTATCGCAGACACCTGAACCACTAAGTGTCTTAAAGACAACCAAGTAGTCTTTACCTGATGTTTGGTGCTTGCTCCAGTTTAATTTCTTTATTTCTTATTGTGTGTTCATCAAACTTTCTGATGGTTTGGATAAGAGAAATTCACGATCTGTGAACCGGGTGCCCACCTCCCATTGGGCTTTCCTTCTTGACAACTTGGTTGTCTTTAAGACACTTAGTGACAACATGGCTGTTCAAGTGTCTGTGATAGCCCAATTGATAGAGACGTCGACCATGACAGTCGAGGTTCCTGGTTCGAATCCAGGTCGCGGAATTTTTCAAAATGGGCCTATAAGAAACACACAAGGACCTATCTGTTCGCTATGCATTTCAAAATGGCTACACCAATCTTGATGAAATTTTTCATGGTAATTTCGATGGAGCCTGGGAAGCGTTTAGGTAGGTCATGGTGGAGATATCGCGCTTCATGGAGAGCACACTCTACAATTCGTTACCCTCCTCCCTAAAAGAGGTTAATTTGGTTAATTATGCAGTGCCACACCAGTAAATGTGTTAACAAACTGAAAATGAATTTTATATAAAAGATTATTTTTTTTTTTCGAAATCTCATGTAGACAGTGCTCTTCTCCTTATTTTTAAGTTCATGTGTGCACAATTTCATCAAGATTGGAATAAAACTGTAGATTTGTATAAGACACAAACATATATACATACATCCGTTTTTATATACAACGTGTCCCAAAACTCAACGATAAGCTTGTACCTACGAATCAACCTCGTCATGATCATTCGGGAAAAAATAAGAAAAAAATTTTTTTTATTTTATTTTAAATATTAATTGACTTTTTATGAAAACTACTAAGGTATCCAACAAAGAAAAAAAATCCCGGAATATCTATAATTTTGTGGTCACAGTAGAATAAATAAGGTACAAGGGGGGTCAAATTTCAAAGTTTTCATAAAAAGTCAATTAATATTTAAAATAAAATAAAAAAAATTTTTTTCTTATTTTTTCCCGAATGATCATGACGAGGTTGATTCGTAGGTACAAGCTTATCGTTGAGTTTTGGGACACGTTGTATATAGAAGATTTATTTATTTATTTATAAATAAATAAATAAACGTACAAAAGGTTTAAAAGCCGAACGAAGAATATTAAAGATAAACTCCACGGAAAAAATCGACTTTATTTTATTTGCATCATAACATTAATCCAGGTTAATAGAGTATTTATCAATCAAAATTTTTCGATTTTTCCTAATATTTTATTAAGAAAAATGCCTCGGAAAGTTGAAAATTTGCGTGGGATCTTCCATTCCTTCTCCACAGAACACGGCAGAACAAGCTGTTATTTCCTGCCACGAGAACCTCGGGGAATTTCGTCGCCGAGATTCTAGTCACTTTGAACGATTCTACATATAAGATTTTGCTAACCTGTTTTATGTCGGAATCCCTTCAATTTGTTCTCTGTTTGAATGTTGTAAGGTTTAAGGATTAATTAGCCAGAATTAGAATATTCAGATTAATTATGTAGATGAGCTATTAAATAAGTTGTTTATTGATCATATAACAAAAGATATATAAAACAATAACGTTTGGTGATTTGGAATAAATGATGTGGATAAATGAATAATTAAATTCACTTAATGTGATGTTCAATTTAGGTATGCAAATTGAGAATAATTCAAATTGTAATAATGACAGACATTGTATCAAATTGTATCAATCTGGATCATCATAAAGTATAAATAAGAAAACAATTTTCATGTAAAGACTTGGCAATCAATTTATATGATGTACAGTAAGGTAATCTATCAATTTAAAGATTTGAATAGATAAGTATTTACGAGGCAAAGATTGATAATTTCTTGAATAATAGTGATTATAAATCAGAATGAGTTCTGTGTAAATCTTTACTTAAAGAGGGTAATCAAATGTAGAAATGTTTAAACCATGTCTAAATGCGAAATTGGAATGTCTGATTTAACAATTACTAAGTACGATAAAGATTAACAATCTAATTTCTAAGATTTAATGGAATATAGAAAATGGTCTGTCTGGATCAGGTAAGAATTTAGGGAGAGTATAATTTAAGCTCTCTATGAAAAATATAATGTTTTAATGTAAAATGTATCTGTCTTTCCCACTATCTGTCTGATTAAATAATCCGTTTTCAATTTTGAATGTAATGAAATGAAACAGAAAGAATGGCCATTGAGACATAAATGGAAATGGGCTATACCGTGGTCTTCTCAATCTGTCCGCTCTTGGATGTCTTTCTCGCTCTCTGGCTACGTCGAAACGTCCGGGGGGGGGGGGGTGGATTCCTCTTCCGAAGTGGCTGGTAGATCGCTCTGCTAGGCTCCTTCTTACTCGATGAAATTATGTACCTTTTGGGGCTGGTTACTTTCTCTCCAACTAATACTGGCAATCCACGAACTATTAAAAATGATGGAGCTGGTTCTCAGCTAGGCGGATAGTCTTTAAAATCCTCGACTCGAGGACTTCAAAGATAAATTTGTCGTGAACTTAAATTAAACAACTAAACCTTAAAACATTTGAATTAAGTCTACTTTTTAGAATTTCTCATCTGAAATACCAGATGAAGGCCGAATTAAGCTAAAAATTGAGTAGCGACGCCGCACAACCGGCTATCAAGAAAGTTAAATCACTACTAACGTCTTCTTCACTTAGAACTACTGAAAAGACAGATCAAACTTCAATAACCAATCAGGCGTTTAGAAACGCTGACCATCCACCAAAAAAAAGGTGAATCTCCCTGTCAATCAAAGTCCGTCGACACCTATCCAACTATTCCTATACTAAAAGCTCTTGGCATTCACGTGATCATTTCTTGTCTCTTTGCTCACTTCAGATTCCAAAGTTCAATCGTTACCTTGTCTTTCTCGTGGTGCCTCTATCCCATATCCTGTTCTCAAATTCGTTTCTTGTTTATTTAGCTATCTATGGCAATACTCTTTAGGTCCTTGAAAACAAAACCAACAACTAAAACAATGAGATGTAAAATGAATCTCACTTTCTCCCCTTGCGACTAATGCCAAAAGTGACACTTAAAGACGATTCTTAACAAGCGCAGAAAAAAGAAATAATTAAAATAATAAACTTTATTTAATTCTACTCTAAGTTAAATCCTTCTAAAACTTTATAAAATCTTAATTCCGAATCTAAATAGACAATTATAAACGCGAGTATAAAATAGCTCATCTACATAATTAATCTGAATATTCTAATTCTGGCTAATTAATCCTTAAACCTTACAATGTGTAAATAGGCAGTCGGATAGCAATTTCACGTTTCATAGATTTCCAGAATCAGAATCGATTAAAAAACAGTGGTTTAGTTTTTGACAGCGAAGGAACTGGTATCCAATTCCAAATAGCATCGTGTGCTCATTTTGAAGCGTCTTGCTTTGTCTACGCATCCGCCGTTTAAAATTCAGTATCATTTCAAACAAGAAATTCGCCGAAACTAGATTAAGTATAAGGTGGAACTAGATGCCCTTCCAACTCTAAACTGGCCTGGCGTTCTTCAAGAACAACGACCGCAACAGCACTCGTTAAACGCCGAAGGAATGAGGAGGTAAGCCTTAAGATGACAATGCTATGAATAAGGCACATGCCGCCCTAATGTGCACACGCCGACGCGGCAAGCTGAAGATCCCGTTTCACGGTTTAATGCATAGGGCTGTATATCGCAGAAGTTGCAGTAGCATTTAATTCTGCTAACGGCCCGTATATATCGCTGTCACTGTTATCAAAATCGCAGTCGTCACTACCTGTCTTGTTTCATATTCATGGACCATTGCGATGCCCAACTGACAAGTAACTGCTAGCGTCCTATGTGTGACGTCACGAATTCGAAACTCCTTCGCACTTCTTGGCAAGGTTAGTTTTTCATTGGGGAGGGAAAAAATGAATGTTTTTTATATATTTATCAATTTTGATTACGAATTGAAAATTTTTATACATGCTAAGTTGTTATTGAGACTTTCATCTTTCATTTTAAACAAAGTTGTTTTGGGTGTGGAGTTTACCTTAAGCAAATACAGTGGATTCCGATTAATCGGACCACACGGGAAGCAATCACTTTGGTCTTAATAATCTGCTGGTCCGATTACACGAACATGCCATATGTTACAAGACGGGACGTGCTATACATAACATACGAAAATGTCATTTAAATGCTGTAAAAATAATTCATTTTATATTTACTAGCTAATAAAACAATACACGTAATTAAAATATGACCTTTATTACGCGGCACACTTGCATGGCAAACTTGTTTGGCGAACATACAAAGAAGAACTACTGTTGCTTACGAATTTCGTTCATTGAAAAATAAATTTACAAACAAATTCTTCGAAACTATTTACACGATACTCGGCATGCGTAACACAATTAAAAAAAAAAAGTTCTTACCAAATTCCGGTCAGCGTTTGAAGAACTTATCCAGTGTGATTTGATGCATTCTATTGAAGGGCTGCACTTGAAGAAAATCAACACAGACATCTAACGCAGCAATGGGACTACCTTCATGTCCTGCCTGCAGGAAATAGCAGTGCAAAGTTTCAATGCATTTCATAGCATCCTGTGTTGTCACTTGCACCAACACTTTAGGGACATCATCATCGCTTTCCTGGTCTTCCGATGCTGTCATGTGTTTCACTGCTATTCGAGAAACAATTGCAGCGTTGTCATCTTCTTTTTCATCGTAGCATTGTAGCTCGTTGTCGATGGATTAAAATTCTTCATAATATTCGACCTGTTGAAGGTCTGCATTTCCGTCATCATTTTCACTTTCAATCAGCATGTCCACATTCAGCTCCGAAACTTTTCTAAAGAGAAGGTGGCCTCTATCGGGGTGATCGATGGTCATTGGCTGCTGACGTGTGACGTCAACTGGAAGGTTGGAGCAGACGAACGCCATAGAAAACTATAGGGAATAGCGGGGGGACCCTTATTTTCCAGCCTATTTCTACAATCTATCACCAATATAAATGAAAAAAAACATGCCAAAGTTTTATATAAATAATCAACTGTTGAAGAAATGTTTTTCACTACTCTGCCACTCCTCTACTCTGACAGTTCTCCGACTTGAGTGTGTAGTGTGCTCAGTGTCTCCTGGGGGAGGTCTTCTTCCCTTTATCGAATTTTAACATCATCACCATAGAACGCATGGTGATGATGATCGCCGACGGACCGTTTACCGCCGGCGTTCATGAAGAGATTGTATGCCCGAATGGGCATCCCCCCTGTTCTTCCGTCGGGTTTTCCCGCGGTTTCGGTCCTGCAAAAGCTTTCCTCCACTGAATCGAGGATGCTTTGCAGGAACCGAAATGTTGCCGAGCGGATAGTAGAATTTGGCCACGTCAAAGTTGGCCAGAATACTATCCACTTGTTTCTCGCCGACCCAGGACATCTCACTGTCCATGTCCGGGGTGCCTCGTCGCTGATGGCGGAAACCTACCTGAAGGATTACATGTCCGACTACGGGGAGGTGCTATGAGTGTTCTACCCAGAGTACTCCGACTCCCCCTGCAGAAAAATGGTGACAGTTTGTTGGACATGCGCCTTCAAAAAGACATTCCTGACTCCCTTATGTTGCACGGAGAACGTGTTTTCGTGTTCTACATAGGGCCAGAGGCAGTGCTGCTTGTACAGCAAGAATTCCTCCCACGTCCGAAAGGACTGTCCTCTCCTGAAGAAATGCGACTTCTGTAAAAATTCGTGGGCAAATTTGTCAGTGCCAGGAGAGGACAGGTGCTCCACCAGCAGCCCCAACGCCACCGCCTCGAGTGCGGGATGTCGTCCCAGCAGCCAGCAAAGATGACTTCACCGGCCAAATCACCTGAGCCTAGCAGAGCAACCATGCCTCGCCCTTCACGAGGAAGTCGAAGGCGTACTCACCATCGTCGCCTCTTCCCATGACGCCTGGAAGGGAAATGCCACCTCCCCCTCCTCGGCCTCGTGTGGTTCGTGAGTCCGTCTATCCTGCTCCTTCACCATGTGTCTCCCGGCGTTGGAAGACGGTCTCTCTGCTGAAGTCATCGCAGACGATTCGTTATGCTCCGGGTCGGTGTTTGCTGTTGAGGAATTTCCATCTCTTCCTCCACCCGCGCTTTCATCGGCGTCACAGCCCCTGCGAATCGCCTGTGTGCCTGCACCTGTGAAAATTTCTTCATCTGCTGGGACCTCCAACCCGTCAGCATCTGCTCAGCGGGATCTTCTTGCGACGCCTAAGAGCCCTCGCAAGAAAAAGGCCCGACGTCATCATAGCAAGAGGGACGGGATTCCTGTGTCCTCTTCTTCTGAAAGAGACAGTTGCGCAAACCATCATCATCGCAGCCCCTCTTCCTCTTCGGGACGTGCTCGTTCCCCTAGACGGAAGACATCTGAGCCTCCTCCCTCGTCGGTGAGGCTCAAGTCTCCTTCAGATACAGGCCAGCCTCCGTCAGCCTAAGTTCGCAGTGAATGTCTTTTCCCTAAACGTTCGTTCCCTTGGCTCGTCCTTCAAGCAATCGGTTTTGTCATCTTTTATTGCCCTGTATAAGCCAGATGTCCTTCTTCTTCAGGAGGTAAAGCTTGTTGCTTCTCAACAGCTTGCTAACCTCCCTGGCATTCGCAGTCAATATCCATCTGCATAGTTCTTTATCAACTCATCTTCACCACATGGGCAGGGTGTTGCCTCCATCATCTTCAACCCCTCCATCGCGGCGTCAAACTGTGTCTTTGACTGCGAGTGCAGGGTAATCTCTTTAGACCTCCTTCTATCTGGTCTCAAATTCCGATTGCTTAATGTGTACGATCCGTGTTTATCAGAGAAACGGACATTCTTTGAAGACCTAGAATTTTACCTGTGCTCGTCCTTGCCTGTAGTGTTTGCTGGGGACTTCAATTGCCATCCGGATGGGAACAAGTACTTTTCGTCCATGTGTATCTACCAGGTGTGCCAGCGGAGTGCACTTTTCGATCTTTGGGCGTCTTCTTCCCATTCCAGCCAGTGTGGGTCCACTTTTCATCAGGGGCCCTCTGCGTCTTCGAGGTTGACCTTTTTCTCGTAGGTGCCACTTTTGCTGGTGCTCCGGGTTCCATGGAGGTCATTCCATGCTCGTTTTCTGACCACAGTCCCATCAATTGGTCTTGGAACCCTCCATTCCCAGCCTCCTCTGCAGGCCCAACTTCGAACAATTGGTTTCAGAACGTTTCTCTGCTTGACATCGATAAATACAAGGGAATGTTCGTTCGGTTTGTGGAAGGACATCTTCACAACCTGCATCCGTCGCTAGCTTCATGGCTTTCTCTTAAATCCAAGATCCGTCGTCTTTTCAGAAAGATTGGGTTGGATGCCGCTAGACGCAATCAGCGCCATCTCCTCATGCTGCAAGAAATCCTGCGCTTCCTCCGCTGTTCCATCCCGAAGGGGGAGTATGCTGATGACATCCGCCAAGCGAAGAGCGAAATCAATGCTCTAATGATCCGCAGGGCCGCCGGCGCAACTCTCAGGGCCAAACTGTCCTGGGCGTCTGACGTCCGACATATGTCGTCAGCTGTGTTTGCTGAGGAGAGGCGTCGCGCTAATAAGAAGTGTCATTGTTTGGTGGTGGAGAATGGGACAGTGGAAACCGACTCTGACGTCTTGTCTGCTTTCCACTCTCATTTTTCATCATTTTTTGGCCACCCAGTCTTTAAATCCGATGCCACGATGAAGTGGATCGAGGCACTTAGACCTTTCACTGCTGATGGTGACCTGCCAATTACCCTTCCCTTTTCCGAAGATGAAGTTAAGAAGTTTCTGTTGACGGATGGCCGTCATCAGTCCAGCCCTGCTTAGACGGCATCCCGTACTCGTTCTTTAATGTGACTTGGAAACTTCTTGGGCCTTTCCTGGTGCAAGTGTTCAATTCGATCCTCAAGGACCCTTCCTCCATCACGTTATCGCGGGGAGAATCATCTTGCTCCCCAAGGTACCGGATCCTGAACTTTTCACGCAGTGGAGGCGTATTACTCTATTAACACAGACTATAAGGTCTTCACTGGTGTGCTCCAACAGCGGCTCAAATGCTTCACCGACGAGTTTTTCGATCTTGGGCAAACCTGCTCCATTCCATCTCGCAAGATGTCCGACAACCTGATTACCATCAAATGCGTTATGGAGGAAGCGTTTGTGCGTCGTCAGACTCTCGCCATGCTAAGTCTTGACCAGGAAAAGGCCTTCGACAAGGTGAATCATGTGTTTCTTTTGCGAGTGTTTAACCATCTTCATCTTTGGAAATTTGCTACGATTATCTCAGCACTGTATGCTTCTGCCACATCATGCGTGGTGATAAATGGCTCCAATTCGCCTTTCTTCGAGCTGTCCAAAGGCGTCAGGCAGGGGCGTCCCATCTCTCCCCTCTTATACATATTCTATTTGGAGCCACTATTGCAATTTCTTAATCGCCACCCATATGTCCGGGGGTATGATTTGCCAGCTGCTTCCAATAACATCCGTACCCTGCCATATGCTAACGATGTAGTGTTATTTGCATCTGATGCGTATTCCCTGGGCATCTATAAAGAATCCTTCGATCGCTTTAGCACTTCGAGCACTTTAGCAATTCTTCTTTCTGCATCTGCGCTTCTTCTTGAAAGTGAACAGGCTCCTATTTCAGCCAGCATTGGGGAAATTCCACCATCTTTGGCCATTTCAGTTTTTTCACAATTCAACATGATACTTCAAAGATAATATTTACTTATTCTTCAAACTATTTTGAATACTGAACATGTAAGAATTTTCCTTTTTTTCACTTTGCTCCTGTTGAGATGGACATGCCCTTACATGATTATGATTCAGATTGTGTTGACTTTGCCAAACTATCTCTTCTCCAGAAGTGATCATCATTTACTGTTCCCTTAGTAATGTTACAATTTAACTTAATGCTGTTGTGTGCCAATTCATCCCTATTGGGGCAGGAATTATGAATAATTTTGACACTTTCAATTTCAAATAATTTGAACTTTTCAAAATTGTTTATATATTTTTTTCCTTATAGTCCTTCTATTCTTCCTTTGGCTTGAAGTAATTCTAAAAATTTTTAAAAAATTTTCCGCACCACTCCATCCAATAACTCTTGCCTCAAAGCTTTTCTGATTTTTGTAGTGGAGGGGGGTAGTCTTAACACTTTTTTTGTTACTATTTAGTTTTGTTTGTCTTAAATGAAATTTTGTTTTCAAGCGTATTTAATAAGCCAGTTTTTTGTGAATTCTTTTGAAAATGTTTAACTTTTCCGGACGAGAATTGCTTTTCAGCTTTCTCTCTAAGTCATTTGCATGACTTGTCTGAACTCTAATTTTTTGAGTTCATTTCTTTTGAATATTACTGTCGGCCACACATTCCATGTTTACACTTATTCCAAACACTTTGTTGTTAGTTTCTGTTTTGAACCTGTTTGTATTAACTATTCTTATAGTTATTTTCGGAAATTTATAGCATAATTTTTCTTAACACTCTTGATTAGTATTGTAATTTCTTTTCTCCCACATTCACAACTAATTGTCTTTTAATGATAATACTGTATCCTTATTTGGGCTTTTGTTTAATTGGAGTTTTTTTTTTGTTTTTTTTTTGTAAAAACTGCTCTCCTTATTTTTTCTTTATACAATTTTTCTTATTTAACTTAGAAAAAAAAAACAACCTACTTTTTGTGAAATGAGGATATTTAACTTTAATTACAAAGAAAATAGAATTTTTTCTTTGGTCATTTTAACAAATGAAAATTAAAATGCTTTATTTTATGAGTTGGTTTTCTTGTTTTCTTATCTGCAAATATTAAGCATACAATCATTTAACTTAAGGCTAATTTAAAATGTTTACCTCAAGTCTTGTTTGATTCTTATCTTTTTTAAAAAATAACACAACGCAATGTAAATTTTAAACGACGTTTAAGATATAATCTAAATCCACTATACTGATCTTACGTCAATGTTTGAGGTTGTGAATTTGTAGTTTGAGATTTAACTTTCTTTTTCCTTTTAAGACTTATTGGCGTCAATTCTTTAAAAAAAAAAAAATCACGTAACTTATACGTTACAATGCATTAACATCATGGACTGACCATCTGTCATAAATGTGAAGCCATCGCCGAAATGGCTACAGGAGTCACTGAACTAAAACAACAATTCTTTCATGTTCACGGAAAAAAAACAATTCCTCTACAGACGAGGGAGTTATGTTAAAACGCAATTTAATACTTCTTTTATCAGGTTGTTGCAAAAGTTTTTTCCGGATTTTTATTCCAACACAAAAACGATTGAACTTGAATGACAGATTCAGCTCATGTAGATGCAGGGCAACGGTTGAAAAGTGAACCTTGAACTGTTCTGTTAGTTCCCTCGTTGTTACATTGTGATCTTCATAAATTGCTTGGCGTAGATCACCATCTGAAATCATGATTGGCCGACCAGAGAGGTGCATCTTGAAGAGTGCTATCTCCGCGTCTGAACCGGCGATACCATTCTTCTGTTGTACGTAAACTAACAGTATGATCACCTAAACGTTGGCAAATGTTTCGGTGACATTGCGCAGCACTAATCTTTCCAGAACACTCGTAGAAGATTATTGCTCGAATATGCTCGCGTGAAAGGTCCATTTCAGACCGTTGATGGCACTCACAGATGTATAGTCAGAAAGTTGATTCTTGGATGTGATACAGCAAAGATATTCAGAAATCGAATGCAATAATTTGTTTGAAAACATATGAACACTCCCCCTCGGAAAATGAGCCCTTCTTGGGCACGGGTTCTAGAACCGGAAGAAACTTTTGCAACAATCTGATATTTCCTCCATATTCTGCATATTTTCCTTATTATCATTATCAATGTTGTTGTTATTTATTGTGTTGGAGAAATGCTTCATTGTCATCGCTTATAGCCGAGAGATGGCACTGTGGTATTTCCTTCGTTTCTGTGTGTACATTTTTATAGTTTTGTTATTGTTGCATATTCGATCGTTTTCTTGCAATGAAGAGACTTCCAATCAACATGATGTTTGTTTGTTTGTTTGTTTGTTTGTTTGTTTTTTATGCCGTTAATAAACAAAGTATTTGATTCTTATGATAAACTGGAAGCTCTTTATATCGGCTCAAGAGCTCATCCTTATGTGCTCTTGGCTTATGCATCCTGGTTTTCGGTATTCAATCGTGCACTGCCTTACGTAGTTTTAAACGTAATTTTAACAATAATATATTTTTTAAACGTGTAATGTAAATCATTTCCTTTATTTGAAGTATGCCTGAACTGATTATGAAATGAATCAATCTTGGAAACATAAGCGAATGCTCGTGAAAGATCTCGAAATGGAAATTTGCGCTGCGTTTCCATAGCTTTCAAGCAAACCAAGAGTCGCATTTTCAGGCTCTGGTTGACGTCACAGAGCTTAGCCAATCACAATAGAAATCGCGATCGAGCATACCTTATACTCCACTTACCTTGCTTCTATTCACCTTTTGCAAGCGTGGCCTTCAAGATATTAGGCCTCCGCATCGAGCTTGAAATCGATACTTCATATGTGTGTCGAGGCATTTTCAACTTTTGACCGCTAGTTTATCTCTATGGCTTATTTGGCGCTCTTCAGGGGTAAAGAACTACAAGATACTCTCGTGCTCATGCTACTTTATACGACTTAAAATTTTACCTTGAATTCCCATAGGATTTCCCTGATGACCCCCTCTAGCGTTAAAAATTTAAACTTCCGCTGACATGAAGGAAAGCATTGAAATGATACGCGATGCGGAGGTCTAATATCTCGAAGGCCACGTTGCAAGTCTGATGTTTTCACCTGAATCCGCCACATGTCTCACTGTGTGTCCGTCATTATAACATGCCCACAGCGATGAATGGCTAAGGTCAAAAACTCTCACCGGTGAGAAAAGTTAACGCTTGGTCGGTTAGATATCCCAGTGAGAAAACTGTGACGTCATTTTAACGCGGTCAGAAACGCCAGTTAGTGCTGCTATGCCTAACCGGTTAGTCTCACCGTCCTCACCGAGAAAAAGACGGTTAGCCGAGTGAGAAATTACGTCATCATTTTCTCACCGGTGAGGGTTTTTGACCTTAGCCAATGAATGAAGACCATGCTATAGCCACAACCAGGGAGGTGCAACTCAGCTTTTTCCGTACTATCTGCGAAATTCAAAATGGCTGGCTGGTCAGGCAACTCTACTCGCACTTGGCTGAGAAGGGCACAGCAATTAGAACAAACGGTTTAAATAGTTTCAGTTTTCATGCCGTAGATTCACAGTGTATTTTCATATCTTTAATGAAATTACACAGAAATCTAATTTAATAAATAATTTATTTTTTATGAAATTGGTACAATTTATATTGAATAAATTATGTTTGAGAAAATGGACACTTATTTATGGGCAATGATGTACACTTATTTTTTTATGGACAATAAAGACATCGTAGTTGTCATTATTGTTTATGGACAACAAAAAAACCCAAATCAAATACTTATTTTTGGGCAAAAGGACTAGTTAATAAATACAGGGTCTTTATAATTAAAGTTCCATTTTGACATGACCATAAAAAAAATTACTGGACCAAAAGCTAAAATACTTGGTAATATTATACAAGAGGGCATGGGAAGTTCATACCCACCAAAAAAAAAATTAATTCAAAAGGTCACCACCAGCATGGAATGGCACTCTATGCAATATTCGTATACGAAATTAGACACGAAGACACAGGTTAACAAGTCTTTAATCGTTACTAAAATTAGTTACATGTTGAATGTGGCCTCCACCATTTCCTGAAAGCAGGTTACACCGGATTACTGTGTCTAATTTCGTATACGAAAATGTCATAGAGCTGTGGGGTTCCTGGGGATAATATTCATAGATCTATGGTCGAGTAATTTATTATAATTATGTTAGGTAAAAGACTGCGCCAGTGACTTATACTATTCACAAAGTTTATGATATTTTAGGTTTATCCCATTTACATAAAAGATACCTCCGCTTAAACAGGCCCGGCCTAGAGGAAAGAATAGGCACTTAAACTGACTTAACAATTTAACATATAATGTTTATTCAATATTTAACAAATGTATATAAAACAATATTGTATGGAAGGTAATGCAAATGATAATGATAATTTAAGATATGAATTTCAACTTGGTCAAGCTCCGATTAAGATTCAAATAAAATAATACAATTTGTAATTAAGAAATGACTTGTGGCAATTTGACTAATTATACGTTTCAATGAGTAATCACAATTCCAAATAATAACTTAGTAATTAAATTATGTGGCATACAACAGAATGACTATCAATTAAGGATTGTTTAGACTAAACTTATACGACAATGATCAAAAGTTCTGGGTATAACAATAATGATAAATTAGCAATAGCAATATGTAAATTAGGTATGAATGTAATTCTCAATTGTTCGATTATCTAATTTATATCTCAAGAAATTCGGGTTATACTGAATTTAAGATTACACAGTGATAACAGTGTTCAACAAGAACTCTAATCTGTAAATAGTCCTATTTCTCTCGGAATGTAAAATACAAATATGGCTTTAATAGCTCCGAATTAATAATGAATGTAAACTACTGACTGAGTTACGTTATAATTGTCCTTCCCACTGTTTGATAGAATAATCCCTTCCCAAAATATGAATGTAATATATAAAATAGAAAGAATGAAATCATGTGAGGAATTAAAGAATTGGCCATTGAGACATTAAATTGGAAATGGGCTATACCGTGTCTTCTCAATCTGTCCGCTCTTGGATCTCTCTCGTCCTCTCTGCTACCACAGCTTGGCGGGAGGGGGTCGTCCTCTTCCAACGGAGTGGCTCACAGGAAGATCGTCTCTGGCTTCTTGTACTGGATCTGGGTACTCCATGGGGCTCGGTACACATTCTAGCAACATCCCTCGCAAACCATGAAATTACTGTAATTGATGACGCTGGTTCTCAGCTTGATAGAAACTCCTCAAACCACCTCGATAACGCGAGCTAACTAAATTTCAACCTGACGATTACATTTTCATAAACTACAACTCGAACTGGATTAATACTAAAATTTTAAACTTCCCATCTGGAATCCTAGGATTACCAGATGGAGGCCGAATTAGTATATAAATTTATGAGTAGTTCGCCGCACACTCGGCTACGGGCATCGTTACATTGCTACTGACTAAAATCTTTCACTTAGCATAACTGACAAAACAATTTCGATTTCGACAGCCAATCAAACCTCGGCATCCACGTGATCATTCCCTGTCTCTTTTCTCACTTCAGATTCCAAAGTTCAATCCTTACCTTGTCTTTCTCGTTGTCTTTCTATCCCATATCCTGTTCTCAAATTCGTTTCTTGTTTACTTAGCTATCTATGGCAATACTCTTTAGGTCCTCGAAAACAAAACCAACAACTAAAACAATGAGATGTAAAATGAATCTCACTTTCTCCCCTTGCGACTAATGCCAAAAGTGACACTTAAAAACGATTCTTAATAAGCGCAGGAAAAAGAAATAATTAAAATAATAAACTTTATTTAATTCTACTCTAAGTTAAATCCTTCTAAAACTTTATAAAACCTTAATTCCGAATCTAAATAGACAATCCTGAACGCGAATAATAAAATAGCTCATTTGCATAAATAATCTGAATATTCTAATTCTAACTAATTAATTCTCAAAACCTTACAGAGCGCCATTCTATGCTGTTGGTGACCTTTTGAACTAATTTTTGTTTTGGTGGGTATAAACTTCCCATGCCCTCTTGTATAATATTACCAAGTATTATAGCTTTTGGTCCAGTAGTTTTTTTTTATTTGATCATGTCAAAATGGAACTTTAATTATAAAGATCCTGTATTATTAATTGTCAATTAATGTTGAAGAGTTATTATCCCAGTTTAATGCCATGGATTCATAGCGCATGTTTTATTACTGTGACATTGATTTGCTGTGATAGTTTAAAGCATGATCTGTATATGTAAATTTACATATACAGATCATGGTTTAAAGCATGGTGTTATTAGGGGGTGGCTGTGGCCTGGTTGTCCCGTCGGCTGGCTCGCTGATCGATGGAGTTAAGCAACTTCAGGCGCGGCCAGCTGCTGGCTGAGTGGCAGCCAGTGGCTTGAGGACCACTGCTGGGTGGGACGGCTATTTGGGGCCTAGCTGTTGGGGGACTTTAGTCTGACCCATTTGCTGAGTAACTAGTGCTGGATGTCCAGCAGCTCGTGATAGCCACTGGTTTGTTCGTCCGCCAGCACTCTTCCATCATGAACCCCCCGTGCTTCGGAGGGCATGTTAAGCCGTCGGTCCTGGCTGCTACTGTTATCTCGTAGCAGTCGTTAGTTACTGGGATGGCACAAAACTTCCTCGAAGAAGTAACTGAGATGAGATAAGATGGTGTTATTACAAATAAAAAAAAAGGTTTAAAGAAGCTCAACGATAAAAATCGAGTTCACGAGAATCACAATCATAGAGATCAATTATTTTTTAATCCTACTGAAAATCGCATGCGTCACCCCCTGGCTATAACTGAGACCAAGCCTCTATTCCTTCCATACGTTCCTTTAGTTTGCAAATGTAATCTACATTATATTTATTTACTTTTTCATGCATAAAATATTACTTAAAATTATAATCACGGTGTCCCATTCTGAATTATTTTCCTCGTCTGAAATTTATAACCTAATCCTTCCAGAACGTTTTCACTTTCTTTTTACCGGGATCACATTACCGCATCTCAAATTTCCGCCTTCAAACGCTATGTATTAGCAAAATCATTTCTACTTCTGGAGCAGAAGTGATTTTTGGCATTGGTATATTGCTATGCTTACAGTAGGCAGGAAAAAAAGTGAATACAATTCAATTTTGTTTCTACATTTGAGCAATCTAAATATATTCATATACTGTAGTAACTTATTATTTCACCAATATCAAAGTTAAAAAAAATATCAGAGTTTTATTAAAGTTTTATAAAATTTTCAATCAATTATGCACTGAGTTTAGCATGTCGTTTGCTATTTATAACTGACTTAAAGCTCTATATATACAAGTATGGACAACTGAAGTCATTTTTTCCATTTTTGGCCTTTTCGTAGGCTCAACTGCTTATTAAAACTGTCGAAAATCACTCGTTTTTTATGCAATTTAACGCTCATCGTAAGTATACATAAATTACATTAAAAACGAGTGATTTTTAGAATTTTAATAAGCAGTTTTTAGTGAGTGAACCTACGAAAAGGCCAAAAATGGCGTCAGTTGTCCATAGAGCTTTAGACTGACTGGGATTGCAGCGGCACCGGTGGCGCCCTATCCATTGACGGACACTTTTTTCAATAGAGTTTCCTCCTCTGATGTAATGTTAATCGATAGTCATGAACTGTGAATCGCAAGTTTTTCGAGAAATAAATAATTCGTGTAGTAAATATTATGTGAAAATATCAAAAAATACATCCTCTTGCTCTGTTGCCACTTGTTCAAATCATGCGAGAAAAACAGTAAACATAATTTATCATTCAATTCCAAAACATGCATCTATTAAAATAGCATGGATAGCGTTCTGTAAAAGCTGGCCGACTAAATCCAAATTATATCAAAATCTGTTAAGCCCATTTCAAACCTTCAGACTATGAGCGTGATTTGAAAAATGAACTATTAGATCTCCCACAAGTGAAAAGGTTGAATAAGGGAGCAGTACCATCACTGAATCCTGAAATATCATCACATACAAGAGCAAACGCTGCCAATACCGGAGAAAACATAACGCATATACCATCAACAACATCACCTAAACTATCAAATCGACATAAACGTTATGAGAAGCGTGAGATTTGAAAACGAGCCAAAGAAAGAATTGCAAAACTATCATCAGAAATCAGTCAGTAGAATTCAAAATTCCGACGTCGGCGAAGAAAATAGAAATTTCCACTGTTGAGAAACAAATTATCCGCACATTAATAAATTGTTGTAAATAAATAAAATATCCCCAACTTAATTTGAGTGTTTACCATAGCCTGGTGTTCATTAGGCTATGTTTACTTCTTGTTTTATAAGCAACCAAGCCTGGTTTTATTTTTCACTAGCAAAGGCACCCAGCGCAAAAAACCTTTTAAATTTCACTTAAAGTAAGTCGTTTATTCTGTTTAATTAATTAAATCGTTTAGTTAGTTAAGTCCTTAAGTCAATAGTTACTTAATATGGGTAATTTAAAAAGTACAGGGTGAAATAAAAAGAAATTATTTGAAATTTTCCACCAGTGTTTTCGATTTTACGTAATATCTAAAGCGATCGTCAATTACCGGTTTCTGTTTCGTGACGTCATACGAAGCGACGCTTGTCCGCGAATTGCGCTCGCCAGCCAAAGTGGCGGTACCTTATTCTATATATCTTGTATCTATCTCTATGGCCACAACCACAGATTAAGGACAAACACAGATGTGCCAAGCCATTGTTAAAAAGTGTTGCGCCAAACCCTAGCGGTGTATACGGTAAACCACAGATAAACCAAATGAATAGGCATTTGCTTGCATTTGAGTTTACCGCATGTACCGCTTGGTTTAGGCGCAACATTTTTAACAATGGCTTGGCATATCTGTGTTTATTATTAATCTGTGGCCACAACCTTCGAGAAACAGTTGGTTGTGCCATAGCTCAGTGTCTTCGTTGTGACTTGGATTGGTTCTTCTTTGTATTTGCTTTACAATTTGACTTTTAATTCAGTATGGCTTCGTACTGTGCAGTTGTTGTCCATTCAAATGCTCAACAAATCCTTAGAAAATGGAGAGAGAAAGAAGAGCATCGAAACAGCGTATTCGTAGGAAGGAACTCCACCCCCTCTAAGGCCGCTTCAGTAAATAACTATTTATCATTTATTCACATTTCACAAAGTTATTAAACCTACTAAGGCTCTGAACTGCAAAGTTAACATCATTACAATATGAATGAGGTCTAAATTTAAACAATACTAAATTGATTAAATATGAGCTTTATTAAATACGCTTGTTAATGTTCACTATCCGCGATGATTGAATGCGACCAAGCTAAGTGAATTTTTTATTTAGCAGGCTGCATCCCCCAGACCCCTCCTCTAACAAACAGATATATACCGGGTGGGCAAGAAATAACGTGAGGTGTTCAGAGCTCGCTAGCGGGAATTCTATTAGGCCAAATGCAGTACATTTTGGTGTATATACTTAGTGGAACATGCAGCGTATTCAAGAAAACAATGAATACCTAATTGTCAAATGAACAAATACCGTACAAACCAACTTTAGTAACAACAATAAACAATGTTTTATTTTTAATTACAAATGTGTTTCAATATGACCACCAGTGTGCTGTTCCAATAGCTGCATGCGGTACACGACATTTTCTACGGCAGCTCGCAGCATATCTGCATTAATTAGTCTGATATGTAACGTTATTCGATCCTTTAAGGTTGAGAGCTCAGGAACATGTGCTTGATACAGAAGGCTTTTCAAATATCCCCATAACCAAAAATCACAAGGGTTGAGATCAGGCGACCTGGGTGGCCATACCATGGGAAATGCACGACTAATTATTCTGTTGTCTGAAACACGTTCTCGCAAGATCTGCTGCACCTGACGTCCGATGTGCGGTGGCGCACCATCCTGCATATAAATGGTAGAATCCAGACAACCCTTTTCCTGCAATCGTGCTGTCACAAAATTCTCAAGCATATCGGCATACCTGGCAGAATTGACGGAACAAGTCACCGGTCCACAGGGACGGATTTCTTCAAAAAAGTACGGGCCGATGATGAAAGAAGAGTAAAGCCGCACCATACTGTTAGTTTCGATGAATGCATAGGAGTTGGCAGACACACTTGTGGATTTGATGCAGCCCAAATACGGCAGTTGTGGGTATTGATATCACCATTCAAATAAAAATGTGCCTCATCACTCCATAAAATTTACCATGGCCATGCATCATCCACTTCCATACGTGCTAAAAATCTCAACGAAAAGTCAGTTCGGGTACGTTCATCTCCAGGAAGCAATTGTTCAACAGGTGTGAGTTTATAGGGATAAAATGTCAATATCTTATGCAATATTTTCCTCACCGTCGAATATGGGATATCGGTTTGGCGTGCTATTGCGTGTGCACTGCTGGTACCCTGCACAGTAGTCATCTCCTGTTCCACAACAGCAGTTGCAACTTCTTCAACGTGTTGCTGCCTGATTCGTTTGCGTCCCCAGCCTGGTTGCACTCCTAGAGTTCCGATAGATTCATATCGTTCAATCATTTTCCGTAAGTTAGTTATGCTCATCGGTCCTCTTCCTAACGTTTTCAATCGCCGGAATTCACGAAGGGCAGCACTTGTATTGTCGCTCTTCTGATAAAACAACTTGACTAATAACGCCCGGTCAGGCAGAGTAAGCGTCATCGTCAGGCCATTCGTTCGTGAATGATGGGAAATCCTCAGCCTTGCCTTTTATTGTCATGATTGCTCAACACGGAACGCGCTTATGCAAATGTATTCATTGTTTTCTTGAAATAAGCGCCCCCTATGGCGACTTTTGGTACTTTTTTTTTTTTGCAGAAATCGAAACTGCATGTTCCACTCAGTATATACACCAAAATGTACTGCATTTGGCCTAATAGAATTCCCGCTAGCGAGCTCTGAACACCTCGCGTTATTTCTTGCCCACCCGGTACTCCCTTTTCTATTTAGTCCCAGTAAAAAACTAAGAAGTAATGTTAAATTAATAAAACTTCATTCAGTCATCGTGCGATTGTGCGGTTAATGAAAATTAGTCAATAGGCGTTTCGAAGCAGACGCTTTGTTATCTGTTGATGAAGTGAAAGCTTCGAAACACGTTACTCCTATATTGAATAAATTTAGTATTGTTTAAATTTTGACTTACCTCAAATTTATTGTAACAATACAAGACACTGAGAAGAGATGACCTTGTAATAAGTTTTATACAATACTAGGGGTGCGTTCACTTATTCGTTCGGAGTCATGCTCCGAGTCAATGTGATCACGTGATCAGAGTACTAGCGTCATGGCTCAGAGTCAACACAACGACGTAACAATCGAAGACTTTGATCGTTATAATCATTTGCGTGCAGTATTGCCAATTTAGCCTTTTTATCATGCGCTTGTCTTTTGTTGGACATTTTTAATAAAAATTAAACAATGCACAGCAACTATCTACCATTCATTTAAAAGTCTTCAATTCTCTTCAAAAACTCTCATCATTATTCATTGGTGAACTTATTATTTATTCTTTTTATTTATTATTTTATCTTTTCCATTTATAAATGAGTATAGAATCATTCATTAATAAATAAACATATTATACTACTTCGTAAATTAATGTATAATGCACAAAATATTGAAATGAGCTTTTAAATTGAACACATCTCTGCTAAATTGGCAACACTACTTGTGAACAATTCAAGATATTTTTTCCCCTCTTCGCAACCTCCGAAGGCATCAGAAAAGCATGAGCAGTGCCCATGGCACTTTAGGTTATGGGGAACCTTTAACATTAAGTTATTTTTTATTAACAGGAATAAACAATAACATATTTTTTATTTTTTATTATTTTTATAAAAACAAACTTCTGGTCATAATTGTAGTTTTAATTTATTATCATAGAGACTAGGGCGGCCTCATGTGTAAAGATGGAACTGAGATTGAGCATATAAAAATTAATAATTATGCTGAAAAAATTGTCTTGAATCAAATTTTCGATCAATTTAAGCTAAATTTTCGTTTGTATCGTGCCAAGCCTACAACAATGGAAGGCTAACCAATTATGGTAGGCTAAGATCGTGCACTTTCGAAAGATAGAGGCGGCCATGTTGATAGTTAAATAACGTATGCGCCAGCTTGAAAAAATAAAGTCTTCTCTTGTTTGTGTGGTTGCCACGGCTCCTAACAAGCGCGCTCGCAAACGATATCTCATTGAAACAAAATTAATCATCGTTGAAGTCGCAACTTTGTTGGCACTCTTCATTGTTGCGTCGTCTTTCTCATTAAATTTTTTGACTCCGATGACTCCCGCTTGAAAGCAGGAGTTAAGGGAATTAACCCGAGTCGCACTCCAAGCGAATAAAGAAACAAACTCCGAAAGACTCCAAGCGTAGCCTGATGTTGGAGGTCAAGGGAGTTAACTCCGAGCGAAGAAAGAAACGGAGACCAAATGACTCGGAGTTACGGGAGTCACTCGTTGTGACTCCAAGTGAATAAGTGAACGCACCCTAGGTGATATGCCCGGCGTTGCTCGGTCTGTTTGTTTGATGAAATTTTAATGTCGTATCCCTTGCGCCATCTCTTGAGGAAACAAACAAACATAAACCAAGATATATTTACCCCCACCCCCTCCCTTTGGAGACATATGGTAAACCTTACCCTGAACCTAACGAACATATGGTGCGAATATGAGCTCAATCGGATAAGTGCTTCAAGAGTTTTTAGAACATTTACAGACGGACCCTGAACCTGAATTTTTATATACATATAAAAAGATAATCAAGAGCTCATAACAGTTCGAAAAAATTTACGACAACAATGAATTACTTAAACCGTGGACCACAACAATGAATTACTTAAACCTAAATACAAATTGTCAACAAAAAATAACATTTTGGAATAAAGTAAACAGGAAAAATAATAAAAAATATAAAAAATTGTTGAGAATACATTAGTTACTGTATAAAATGTTTGTTAAAGTTCAGGATAGTAGTATTATTCTTCAGAGTAGGTTAGTTATGGTCCATTTGTCCGTTGATATAATGTTCCGTGATCAACGAAAATAGGGTAGTTCGGTTGGTAGTGGTAAATCTACTCCAAAATTCGCTATTTATTAGGAGCTTTAGCAAAAAGCTACTTATAAAAATGCACGCTTGGACTGTATGTTCATCCGGTCGTGCGACCATCCACCGTTTGCACGATTACTTGAAAACGGATTAACTCTTTCAAATTATGTTTTTAGAAATATGACCATCAAAGTCTTAGCTCGGCTGTATCAACTTTTCAGGCTTTTTCGTGGACCCCTTTTTCGAATTCACGTAGTAAAACAGTGATCGTAAAGAATACCAAAATAATGGCATGTCATAGAACAATTGATTCGTCAAGAATGAATAAACTGCTACTTTCATGATCATCTTTTAAGCATTGTGACATGGGCACGCGCACGTGAAATCGTTTTGTCGAGACTAGTAACTCAATCATTCAAATAGACGTAAATTTGGAAAGAATTACATGAATTTCCGTTGGTTACTAATAACTTAGCTAGACCTTAAATTCTCGAATTTAATTTTACTTCTATGTCACAGATAAAGGTCCTTGAAATATTTACAAAATTTTATTCTCATTTCATTTTGGAATTTTTTTACTATTTATTAGAAGAAACGGCAGAATAATGCTATCATATTTTAATTGTTACTATTGTTTCAGAAAAGTATATACATTTCAATTAACCAATTTTATACAATTATTATAGATATAAAAAGCAAGAAAATAAAAACAGTTTTTATTTATATACCGTACTTTCAATGACTAAATTCAGAAAGAAGAAGCATCATCTTCTATCTATATAAAGAAGGATGTTTGTGGGTCTGTCTGTGGATCTGTCTGTGGGTCTGTCTGTGGATCTGTCTGTGGGTCTGTTTTTTATACAAATCTACAGTTTTATTCCGA
>JAHWFO010014367.1:0-12126 GCA_023313115.1 Rhysida immarginata
TCACGTATTGCAGAAGAGGAAGGCTCATATTATAAGATGGATCATAGTGTCCTTTGCAATCTGAAAATATAGAAAACAGGATGAGTTTTAGATCAATGATTTACACTCCCTACAATAATGGAAAGGGAAATAGCGACATTTTATTTTAGTTAATACCTTATTCGACCTCCGTGCTGAAATTAAGTCACCCACTCTTCTTACTTTCAATAAGGCTCCGATACACAGCTTCCGGTGTTTAGATCCATTCTTGCTTCGAGAAACTAGCCATGTTGTTAGCAGTCGATAATAATGAATGCTGTTCAGTAGAAATGCATTTCAGATTACAACGAGTAAATAAAAAATAATCGTAACAATAATGAATAAGAAAACGTGTCAGCAAATAAATTTGGAACTATTAAATAAGTATAATTTACGTTAGAAAATAGTGTAACTTACTTAGATTCCTGGTTTCGTTCAATTGTTCTTGAACTGGTAAAATTTGAAGGAGCAAGACGAACAACGTTGGAAATGGCTTATTCAACGTCGAGTTTTTGAATAAGCCCTACTCAGAGTTGAAGAGACTATCCCTACTATTAGATAGTCTGTAGATAACTTGTCCCATCCATAGTCATATTAAGAGTAGTATTAGTTCTAATAATTTTGTATTAATCCTCTTACTAACACGAACGGCGAAATCGTCCAGTATCGCTATCCGCCATGTTTTCGTAACTTCATTTCGTATCTCTACCGGAAATGATTCCCATTTCCTATGACTTGGCTCGTAAAGCTGAGTATGGCGCTGTTAGATGAGGCGGGGGTTCGTAAACACTTGAAGATGGATGATACAACTTATCTACGAAGTACTGTATTCTTATAATCGAGTCAGCGAGCTATAACCTAATAAAATGAGTCCTACGATCTGGAAATTGCTGTGAGTGCACACAGTTACACATGTTTACGCTTATGTACATTATCTGAACAGCATATTTACACATTTTTATACACCTATTTTTTACACAAATTTACACAAGTGTATACCGATATTTACAAAACTTTACATTTGTATACCGGCCTGTATTTGTGTTTTATTCTCTTTATATTCAAAATTAGCCAGAAGAAGATAGAACTTCAAGTTTGTAGGGAGAAAAAAAAGGATTTTAATGATAAATCTGTTGCTAAATTCTAAAATAATAATCGACGTGTTCATAGAGTCGACAACTCTTGAAGGGTAGACAACAACAGGAGGAGAAACGACACCTTTTTAAATTTTTTAAACATACATTTTTTTTATAAAGTCATTTATTGATTAAACAATACATTCAACTTATAATGTACAATGCAATAAATTCACCATCACTTAACAGAATTGATTTGCACAAAAATCAAGGGAATGTTTTAGTTGTAACCGTTCCATCGTTCTCATTATATATCTGCAAGATTCCTTTTACATTCCTTTGGATAAGCTAAATGGAAATTATGACGTAGGCCTATTGCTGAAGAGAAAGGCTCATGTCAATCTGAAATACAGAATAAATGATAAGTTATAGATCAATGATTTACACTCCCTGCAATAATGGAAATGGAAATAGTGACACTTTATTTTAATTAATATCTTATTCGACCTCCGTGCTGAAATTAAGTCAGCCACACTTCTTATTCTTTATAAGGTTCCGATACACTGCTTCCAGTATTTAGATCCATTCTTGCTGCGAGAAACTAGCCATATTGTTAGCAGCCGATAATAATGAATGCTGTTCAGCATTTCGGATCAAAACGAGTATATAAAAAATAATCGTAACAATAACGAATAAGAAAACGTGTTAGCAAATAAATTTGGAAGTATTAAATAAGTATAATTTACGTTAGAAAAATGTCAGAAAATTAAAAGTATAATTTTCGTACAATTTGAAGGCGCAAAACGAACAACGTTGGAGAATGCTTATTCAACTTAGGGTTTATTGAGGGAAAATGTTCTCGCACTCAGAGATGAAGAGACTATCCCTACTGACAGATAACACTGTCCAACAACAAAAAAATTACTGAACAGCGAAGCACCGTTTCTAAGGTAATTTTTTGCGTAGATTACAAAAATGACGCTCATTTTTGCCTATCAGGTCTCAATTTTTCGTAAATCGTGATTGAAATTTTTATATTGTTATGTAAATTTGATACTTACACGTAAGTTTCAAAATATTTTATTTTCAGCTACATATAATACTTAAATAAATGAAAATGCCTAGAGGAACTTGTAAAAACAATCCAGATAATTTTGGTTATATTTGTGGATGTGTAACAACAAAGGTTTATAAGCGAAAAATATCAAATTACATCAAAAAACTTTATAATCTATATTTCGAAATTGAAGTGAAAGATCAAGATAACTATAGTGAAAAAATAATGTTTGGTCTAAATTGCCTTAATTTGCAGAAATTATAAAATTTTTTTATGCGATTTACCAAAAATTAAGACCCGATAGAGAAAAACGGTTTGTAGATTCAGAATCAGAGCACCCAAATTACCAAAAGTCAACTACTCATCGCCTAGTAATTTTTTGAAAGTTAAAAATTGTTGGACATTGTAATCATTAGATAACTTGTCCCATCCATAGTCATATTAAAGAGTTCTAACTAATACGAACGGCGAAATCGTCCAGTAACGCTATCCGCCATGTTTTCGTTACTTGATTTCGTATCTCTACCGGAAATGATTCCCATTTTCTATGACTTGTCTAGTTAAGCTGTGTTTGGCACTATTAGATGAGTCGGGGATTCGTAAACACTTAAAGATGGGTCGTACAACTTATCTACGAAGTAATGTATTCCTATACTCGAATCAGAGAGCTATAACCTAATAAAATGAGTCCTACGATCTGGAAATGGCGAGACTCTTACTGTTGGTAAATCAATCCCGCAAAATACAAGATGTCTCACCGAATGTGAACCAACAGCTAACTTCTAACATACAAATCTGACAGAGTACTTTGAATGGGAGAATTATTATACAGTCATCAACAGGAAATAATCCACACCTGAATTTTACTCTAAGTTTCACCGTTTCAATATTAATTTATTTTTAATAATTTAATATTACATTTAGAGTTAACTCGTGTGGATTATTTCCTGTTGATGACTGTACTTTGATGTGAAGGGGTTTTTATGTGTATTTCATTTCCAAAAAAACGATGTCATTTCCGAATGTGTAAGTCAATTTTGAAATGTGCAATGGAAACTCCTGTTTTTAATGTTATTTTCATATTGTGTACAGCATTTACGAAATGTTTTATTCTTGGTGGTTTTTTTCAATTGATCCAACCTTTAGGACATAGAGGCACTGAATGTGTGGAGCTTTTTAAAGTTTGAACTCAATTTTATGGAAGAAGACAAAGAGATAGAGGGTGGGTCTAGAGACATTCCTATTCTACTTTTTGTCAGAATTTCCAAATTCGTGTGTTGTAATTTTCAAAAATTTGAAATTGAACGTTCCGTATCTGAACCTTACAACCCCCCCCCCCCCAATTTTGCATAAAAATATATTGACGATCTTGCCTTGAAGAAGAATATATGGGAGATGAATGCTTTTTTTGACATGTATAAGACGTAATTTTTACGTAATCCAATCAAATGACTGGCTTTTCTCCCAACAATCAAGAAAAACGAAAGACGTAACAAAGCAAAGACACATGAGTAGACAACAATGCGAAAAAATATAAACATTACGAGTCTATATAGAAATTTCGAGGGTTTTTTTTTGGCTGTGGCTACGTTCACGACAGTAAGGAGTGGCGTCCTTTTTATGAGAAGTGACGTCACAGTTGTTGCCGGGAGTTGGAAAGAAAAGAAACGGAAACATTTTTTGTACAGGGGAGGGGGAGATGTAAATCTTTATAAATCAGAACTGGTTCATCAGAAGCAAACAAATTATTTACAAAAAAAATTGTCTTAATGTGAGGACTCCGTACATGTCGAATTTATTGAGTTTAGTTCGCTGGTATGAAAGCTACAGCCGTATCTTCACCTTTGGAAAAAAAATTAGTATCTCCAAACAAGGTTAACCAATTGTCATAAAATTACGTCAAAAATTTTGAGGTAAAATGTAAGGCACAAATGAAAGGCACAGTATAAAGTACTTTCATCCATCACTGGTACTCTCAAATATTAATTTGGTCCTGCTTTTTGCCGTTTCAGAGGAGATAGTTGCAGCATAAAATTAGTCACCTAAGTATAGACGGATTTTTTTTTTAATTTCAATGTACATGTATTTTCTAGAATCATGAGTTTTCAAATCAATTTCAGAAAGAAAAAAATTGAATTGGGGAAACGAACACATAGGCCCTCACTCTTAACGCCCCTAACAAGGGGTAGGCCAACAAGGGGTGAAACAGTCATGATAATAAAGTTTACAAAAACAAAGTAATATATAGTATTATCATCATCCCCGTGTTTACTTGTGAATTTTCCCCCCCCCCCCCCCCCGCTCCCCGTTCACCCACTAAGAAATTTGTACTCCAATAAGTTTGTGTATTCAAATATTGAAAATTAAATACTATAAATCTTGGAAAAATTCTGACCCCCTTTATTTATCATTTATATAATTTAGCAAACAGAATGAATGCGTTCGTAAATTCAGAGGGCGCTCAGTACAAATTTTTTCGTAAATTCTTCGCTCACCAAAATGTTGGCGATCGTAAAATCTCGCTTTTCGAGAGCGCTTGTGAGCTAACTGAGCGCAGTTTATCTATGCTCAGTCCTAGCTCAGTTCGCTCTCGACAGAGAAGATCACGAAAAGAAGATGGCAGCTGAAGCAAAAAACCAGAAAGCTTTAAGTTTAGCTGATGGCAATTTCATTTTTTTAAATTCATTTTTATATTCTATCAAATAAATATAAAAGAAATTAGTGTTTCTATATCAAGACCCTTTATTTCTTAGATTATAAATATCAAAAGAGGGGAAAAACAGATAATTTTAGGCAATTTTGTTTTGTTTGTACAATTTTCATTTTTAAAAATAAAGGTAATAATCAATTTATAAGTATGTAAATTGATATATATTGGATGTATGTATAAATTATAAAGAGGCTTCTTCATTTAACTCCACAGACACACAAAAAAACTTTTTTATTCATCACAGGGAATAAAAACGAATGCGCAAAAGCAATCGCTTCGGAAATAAGTTTCTTTTGATAGCCATGTTGCATGAGCGCTACTAACAAAGACCCTTGAAATCGTACAAAATCGTTCGTAAACAAGAGCAGCGCCTCCCATGAGCTATGTGAGCGCTTATGTAGGGCTCGTTTTTGCTTCGCTCAATTTCCGAAGTTAAAAAAATGATTTTTGTTGCCCTTAATTTATAAAACTCTCCAACTATTGATACGACTTCAAACTTCTTCCTATAGAACATATTTTTCCAGTTGAACATTTGCACAATATGTTCGTTCATTGCTACGGCCGTCCGCTGCATGAAAAGTGCCGCGAAACAACTCCCGGCAATAACGTGTGACATCACTCCTTACTGTCGTGAGCCATTATGCCTTCACGGTAGCCGTGAACGTAGCCACTGCGTTTTTTTTTTATTAAGGAAAAAAGCGTCGATCAAGACGAAAATTTCTGGTAGAATGACGGCAGACATGATGGCGCCGAGATGGACGAAGACGATGAAGTTCCAAAATTCGAGGATTAACAGATGGGAGAGATCGTTGATATGAATAGTTATGTTTATCTGGTGATAAACCAAAAATATCTTTTATGCATTCATGCATTATTATTTTCTTTATGATGAGTTTGTCAAAAGCTAGAATAAACCACGGTTATTCGAGACGGACTTTTCGAATCGATTGCAGAAGCATATAAGACGGCCCATAATTGAAGGCGTATCTAAAAAGAAAATCTGGTATTATTCATTATGATTTGGCCACAAAAGGAGAATGGAATACTGCGTAAAAGTTTTTTTAATATTTTTTTTTTTTTTTATACCTAGAAACGATTGATGAATTTCCCGTGAGAGTTTTAGCCCCGAAGAACGTAGCGGTGCTAAGTTGCTTAAGATGCGCACAAATCCAGAATTTGAAGTAGATGATACACCATGGCAATTATGAAACGGATGAGAATCAGTTCAAAAAAGGAAAACATTGAAGTCGGTAGTATCGTGAGGTATCCTTCTAAACTTATTAAACAAATCCCATATTTTTGTTCTCGTATAATCCCCCTCCCAGTTCGTCCGTATAATCCCCCTCCCCGCCCCGTTGCGTTACTCACTAGATTAGCCTAAATAAATTGATGAAAATCCTTAGAAATGAGACAGCAGCTTCCCTAGGTGTAGATGTTCAATGATGTCATGATTAGATATTCTGTTGATGGTCCGTGTAATAGAAAAAAAAAAACAGATTTTTATATAAAATGCTATGAACATTAAAGATTATGTTGGCTGAAAGGATAAAGGAATTGCGTAAAAGAAAACGATATAGAATACTTACCTGCAGTAAAAGAAAGTGCATCTACTGGTGAATAGAACACTAAAAATTAACGTTTTTAATGAATGTTAAGTACCTGAAGGATTAACGTTAGAGACGAACTTTCCCGAATGAAGAATGGACAAAAAAGGAAACAAAGAGTTAATGACGTAATATTTATTTATTTTTTCTGGAAATAAGAGTTAACTTTTAAAGATAAAGATTCGCTTACCTTCGTTTATGCGAAACTAAAAGGCAATGGACTATTTTTGAACGCTATTTTCGTTAATGTTATTAATGTTTATATTTTTTTTTATTCTTCTTTTTTTCTCTCTTTTTATATGTTTCACTCATCAACGCTGTTTTGGGCTTTGGCCTGTAAGGGGCAACACGGGGCTTCTCCTTCAGGTTCCATCTGAAGGGATCTTCCCTGTTGTTGTTACATTATTATTATTATTATTATTTAAAGTGTTACTATTTATATTTTAAAAAAAATTTTCTGAATGTCCGGCGGCAAAATTTGTTTAGATAAACCCGAACAGTTCAAAATAAAAGCTGAATAAAGCCCTGGTTATTTTTCATTAAAGTTGATTTATTAAGAAATAAATACATAGCTGTAAGCAGTAGAGGTATTACTGTACTGTCATACGTACGTTAGTTTATTTGCAGATCACTGACGGATTGCCATTGCACGGACGTCGGTGTAGTAGAAGCCTCCGTCTGAAGATAAGAAGTCGGACCCCAGAGACGCTTAACATCTTGGTTTTTTTTTTTTTTGGACGTTAATGTTTGTGTGTGTGTGTGTGTGTATGTGTCTGTGTGTGTGTGTGTGTGTGTGTGTGTGTGTGTGTGTGTGTGTGTGTGTGTACTAAAACACTTTGTATTTTTGAAATTATGACTTTGTATTCTTAATGACCATCAAGTATAATAATAAAAACACATAAAAACCTCTCAAATAAAAGTATAATGATTCTCTCATTGAAATTACTCTGCCAGATTTATGTTAGAAGTTAGCTATTTGTTCACTTTAGGTGAGGCATCTTGTATATGTTGCCACTGCAGCTGATCATAAAGTGTGAACATGTCCAGATACGATTGCCAACGCGATGAAAAAGGGTGCGACGATGCAGTCCTCATGATGGCACACCACACATTAACCTTTGAGGAAGCGCTCGTACTCGCTTATATCGTGGATATACAGGAAAAACTGACGAAGTCAAATTTTCAATAGCCTCACATGGTTAAACTTTCAACTTTAAATTTTCAAATCAGTTAAACTTAATTTCCCTCTGATAAATGAGATACTGGACAAACCGAGTAAGTTTTTCCAAGTACTTGGAGGTTATCTTCCAGACGAGATCATTTTTTCCTCTACAGATATGATACTTTTATGGTGTTTAGTCACAGAAAGTCTGTTTACCTAAAATTCGTACTTGATCAGATTTCCAGTATATGTCTGAGAATATTGAAAATAATGTTCGAGAAAAGTAACGAGTCTGAGAATGTCCGTAAAATGTCAGTGCAATCGTGTAATAAAAATGGAGTTATAAGCAAGCAAAATACAATCATACATTTGTAGTCACACTGTACAATACTTATAAATATAAATAATAAAAATATACAAATATTCGTTCCAACTCCCTACAGAATATAATCAACTTAATTATCGCAAATAAATGATGATAAACTTTTTGATTGTAATCAAAACTAGAAAAAGAGATAAAAGACTCAAATATTATTTTATGACATTCAACTAGACCAGTCGTTTAGCAACCAACGCCTAAAGGCGCATTCACATATACGCGAGAAAGACCTATTCAAGCCAGAAAAGTTCAGCCACGCCAGAAATTCACGCCAGATACGGTTCTCGCAAGACCATTCACATATACGCCTGGGTCAGTTCTCGCGCGAGTGGATGCAACTGGCGCCAGAAAAGGTGTTGCCAGAGTTTTCTGTTTGCAACAGAAAAGTCTAACTCTGGCGCGCAAGAGCGAAAAATGTGCCCAGATCCCAGCCAATCCGATCAGAGCACTCCAAAGGCAAAGGCAACAGCTGGACGCCATGAACGATTCTCCCGTCTTTCAAAGAAATAGGAAAAGGCAATTAAAAAATCAAAAGGAGGCCACGTTAAGAGAAAATTTGATTTCTGCCGTCCGTGAACGGGCCATTATTTGGAATAGGGCTCATGAAGACCACAGAGATCGCGACCTCGTTGAGATATGATGGCTCGAAGTTGAAATAAGTGCAGGAAAAAACTTTTTTAAAAAACAGCGCTAGCGCCATCTCTTGAGCAAACATACAAACATAAGCATTGTTTTTTTTGTTATTTTTTTCAATTTTTTTTTTATTTCAATTTATTTCAATTCGAATCAAGGTATTTTAAACAAAATTTACAAGAATCATATTTATATCAGAAAATTTACAAAATTTAATTTACTTTCCAATACAATTTCTTCTACAATACCATTATTAACTTCACAAAGATAAAATATTCATTTCTTTCATATAATAATTTTCCAAACGCCAAATTCGAACTCCAAAATCCGAAGCCTTTTCTGGGCTTGTAAGTCCGGGTTTACATATATATACAAATTTTAAAACAAAGTTATAAAGGAAACTCTTTTCATGAAGCTTCTTATATCCAGAGCTTACGTTACATTGAGATTGTTTTTTGTGTTCTTCCATAATAATAATAATAATAATAATAATGTGACATCAGCAGGGAATATCCCACCAGATAAACCAGAGGGAAAAACCCCAAGTTGCCCCCCCCAAAGGCCAAATGCCCAAAACGGGGTTAATGAAAAGACATATAAAAGAACAAACTAGAGAGAAAAAAAATTATTAATAAAAGATTACAAAAGAAAAAAATAATAAGAGCAACAAAGAAAAGTTAAAAAATGAAATCATGAACAAGAGAAAAAGGACGAGAAAAAAAAAAAAAGAAGACTACCACAAGACAAGACGAACAAAAAAAAAAAAAGTACAGGGGAAAAAACAGGGAAAAATAAAAACAGGAAAAAAAAAATAATAATAATAATCACAAGCATTGAACAAATCTAAGTACAAATTGTTATTATTGTCCGAATTAATTAATAACCATTATGATTTAATTATTTTACCTGTATACACGGTTATCATTTCTTACACATTTAATATAAAAATACGTTATGGAAGGACAATTTTTTTTTATTCATTTAAGATTTCTTTCGACATTTTGGCGCAAAATTTAAACTTAAAAAACTGGCTACGTTTGACGGGCTTCATTTGAAGCTTTTTCAGCATCAGAAGCATTTTCAAGTGCAACAGTAGCCTCCTTTTTCTTCGTCAAGTAATCTCTCGCGCCATTGAGCTAGAAAAGAAATGAATTATGTGCACAGAGCATGCGGTTCTCGCCGAATTGAGCGTCTCTCGCAGCAGCGCCCTAGAAGTGAGAGAAAGCGCCAGAACTTTTCTCGCGGCGGCAGCGAGACTTTTTCTCGCGTAGACAGGTCTTTATCGCGTATATGTGAATGCGCCTTTAGTCGCATAATGCAGAAATGCCGACACCATGAGTGCGTGCATAAACAAAAATGTAGTATGCAGAAATAACAATCAATTTCAATGCAAAGGAATTAGCAACTAGAGTATGGAGGAGATGCACCCGATGAGAAAGCGAATGAAGTGTGTTCAACATGTATCTTGCGACCAGAAGGGAACTAATACTATCTGACTGACTTTGAATACTGAAATTTAATACAATTCGTGCACACTTAAGAGATTTATTAGTGTGTAATAAAAAATTTTGCATTTCCTGTAGCGTCATTTTCCTTTTATTCATGCTTTCTGTTCTAAGATCTGAAAAGTGTAGGTGGTTTGAACGAAAAACTTGTATAAGTTTAAATCGAATTTACCTATTATCATGTAAGCAACTTGACGACCTCCAAACTGAATGCCAGAGACCTGCATGGTTGGTAGATTGAAAAAATGATATTAAAACTATAAATTGAGATAATTTTAAATCAATATTATATTAACATTTACATTGATTATTTCGATAACAATTATGTATATTTCAAATGAGTAAACTATTCAAGTTACCGTTAATTTCGTTGGACTTATAGTTGACGGGTCAAAATTCAAATTAGTTCTGTTTGAAAATACATTTTTTCTGTAGCTTCCTAACATATGAGAGGCAGTGATTATGGTGAATATGAATGCTAATATCTTGGCGAAGAATACGCTACCTGCAAACAGTTAAGTAGATACCAATTAAAAGATACTATAAATGTTGAGACATTCAATGACATAACAGAATCAAAAGTTCATCACTTCTAGCGAAAAAATTTCAAAACTCAGACTGGTTTTTAAACACGTGAAATCGTTTCTTTGCATTTTATGAGCTATGCAAGATGATTTATTAGGTTTCTACGCATCGAATTCTAGGTCATTTACGCTATTTCATGTTTTTCTTTCCTCATGCCTTAGAGAAAGACAAATACCCCGTGTCTTCTGGGAGGAGTCGACTCTCGCAAATCAACTCGATCCTTATGTCGGCCCAGAAGCTTCATTATATGATATGCTCAAAAGGATACATTCATTTTTACATGTGTTTCTGTCTCTCTGTCTGACCTATGATTTCTCGAAAACAATTTAAGTTTTTCAAATTTTGTTTTCGCTAACCGAAAGAGACTCTTCCTGAACTTAACGATTCTAATGTCTTTCAAAGCGGTCTAATAGTTACTTGGGCGTAAAGCCAATACAATTTTCCAAATGTCAACATACAGAAAATGGAAATATTCCAAATCTGTTGCAGCCAATAAATAGGAAGTCGTGGGTGGTCTATCTGTTGGTGACCTTCCGATGACCTAATAATGCAAATTAGAATCTATATAAAATTTATCTCAAAAACCGAACAGATAGTCCAATGCTCAAATGTCTGTCCTGATAAAGCCTAGTTGCTGCAGTAGACCATGGCAGTCATTTCCTTAATTGGACCATGGCAGTCATTTCCTATAGCAATGCACAATGAATTACACATTTGTGAAATATGCCAAACTGGATGGGTTTGATTTGCATTTACAAATGTTTCAATTTCATTTTTGAGTGATCCATTCATCCGATTATGAAGCGATTTTTTTATGTTCATAATGCAATGCGGAACAAGTTTGGAATGTAATTGGAAATTAGGTCCCTAATTGTTATGGTTTATAAGAGAAATTTTGTGTTAGCTGAAAATTGCATATTCAGACCATTGGATGGACACAGACAGACAGTCCACCCATGATTTCCTATTTGCGGGCTGCAATAGCTTTGGGATATCTTCATTTACTCAGAAGGGGCACAACAGACTTTTTAGTAACCCTGTACTACAGTCTACTAGCAGAGGCACTCGGCGTTGCCCGGGTTAATTAGAGCTGTAACTAAAATACTACCTTTTATAACGGTTTTAAAATTTTGGTATATTTTGTAATCATTCAGAAAATTTTATACTGATTTAGGTAACTTTGACTATTTTCTGATACTAACAGGTGAAGCCTGACGTGCGACAAAGCAACTATTAGGAAACTCGGGGTCCTTTTGTCAGTAGATTGCCTCTAAATATTCACGCCGCCTTCTTATAGGTTCTAAACTGTTATTCTTTTTTCGGGTTAAACAGAGAGAAACAAGAACATTTAGCATAAAAGCTACTTAGGAGCTACTTAGGAGCTTTAGCATAAAAGC
>JAHWFO010014367.1:18565-40779 GCA_023313115.1 Rhysida immarginata
GGAATACGCCCGATATTCATATGACATTTTTTGCTCAACCTGACCTTCCCAACAAAATGCCGAAGTGTTTACACTCGTTGTGAATCACCCTGTATGTTGTTGGTCCGTGCATATTGTTGGTGAGATACCTCCTGTTTGTATGCCCTGCCTTCATTTTGAATATAGATTATTATCAATTATTATTATCTCATGTAAACAATGACCTTCTTGCTTTGAAGATCAAGTGTGCAAAATATTCTAGCTCATATCCCTGGTGTTGCTCGGGCTCTTTTTTGACGAATTTTGCAATATCTGAATGTGAATATATAGTAAAAATGAATACCTGAACAAGAACTTTTTTAACAAAAAATGAACTGACTTCATGGGTCAAAAACTTTCCCAGAAAAATATTCAGTCGAATAGCGAAAACCCCATCCAAATCGGATCAGTAGTTTTTAAGAAAATCGCAAACGTCCATACATACGGATATATATACGGGTCAAACAGAGAACCACCTTTTTTATTATTATTATGAAAAGCTTTTATTTAACTTGCAATGTTAGAGTGTTTAGGTCAAATCTTATAATCAATATTAAACCAACCTCCCTAGAAGCTAGAGAGCTGAAACTTGGTACACATGCGCAGGACCGATGAAAATACACAGTAAATATTTTTTTTTCAAATCGGTTCACTGTTTCGTGTTCTAATGGTACTAATTCATTACTAGGTACTGTCCAATTGCCACAACAAAGGATTCGTTATGACGAGGATTAAAATTCTCCGTTGTTTACTGTTACAAAATTATGCCATATTGTTGACGAGATATTATAATAATAAAACATGATAAAAGCGTCGTTCTGAAAAAAACCCTTTTTACATAACTTATTTGAATAGTTAAAAATCTTCCCAGAAAAATATTCAATCGAATAGCGAAAACCCCATCTAAATCGGATCAGTAGTTTTTGAGAAAATCGCGAACATACATACATACGGATACCGTATATCTTCTAATAAACGCCTGGTCTCTAATTCTCGCCGGTCTCTAATAAACGCCGGGTTTCAAAATTAAGATTGCTAAATAAACGCCAGTCTCTAATAAACGCCGGGGACTCTCCTACACGGGGCTGTTCACGTGAGCCGCTTTCAGGGTTCACGTATACACGGGGTAGAGGGGATTCCCAGCACACTGCTTTCAGTTTCGATATCATGCACTCTGCTATTCAGCCCTTAGTTCTCAAGGTATCCTGTTCGTAAGGAATGTTTAATGTACACTACCATATTCTGTTTAAAAAAAAAAGACATGCCTTCAAAGCGGTCATATGATGTCGCGTTTAAAATAAACGCCAGTCTCTAATAAACGCTGGTCTTTAATAAACGCCCGGCTAGTGATTCACTTGAAAAAATAGACGCCGGGGGCTACTATTAGAAGATATACGGTATATACGGGTCAAACAGAGAACCTCCTTTTTTGAAGTCGGTTAAAACGATTAGAATTAATACAGCAAAAAGTCGTAATGAAAAAAACCCCGAAAAAATCATTGTTTGGTTTGGTTTTGTTGGTAGTAACGTCCCTTTCAACTACTTTGGTCATTTCAGGACGGCGTTATAAGCAAACGACCACACGGGACCAACGGCTTTACTTCCCTTCAAAAGGAAGTGCGTGATCTCAGGATTTCCCCCTGAGAAATCCTCGTCGTCCTCGATCTGGATTGAACCCGCAACCTCGGGTATCAGAGGCGATCACGCAACCACTCAACCACCAACGCCAATAAAATTTTTTTAAAATGCTCCCAGTGGATGGATCTCTCCAACTGTGGCCCAGCTAACCTAAATAATTTCTTGGCCACATAACCTTACTTTGGTGTACACACGCACTGCTGTGGTGAACTTTGACTATAAAAATCTCTTCATGGCTGGCAGTGGAGCTACATAATCGATTGTGTCTTTGTGCTCTGAAATTGCAACAATCTGAGTGAGGTTATTCACTACTTGGAATCTGTTGTTGCAATTCGCACTCCGCCCTTGATGTCTTGAAGCAAAACTTGGGCATTCATCACTTGTTGCGGTCTAGCAGTTGCAATTGCTTCTGTGGACATGGTTGCATTATCAACAGTCGCCTGGAAACCTCGATGACCACTGGATCGCTTGCCACTTGCTCAGTTTCTCAATATTCTGCTAACTCTCCATTATCTCCAGTTACTGCTCATTTTTAACAGTGGCTATGTATAGTTCAACCATGTACGCCTTCCATTCAATATAAAGGAAGTGATGCAGCTTTTTTTCCTCAGTGAAACGAGCAACATGGCGGATTCGCATCGCATAGTGGAGAAATGCAACTTTTAAACACTTTTATCTTAGTGTCGAGCTGCTTATATGGGATAGAATGAATATTAAGAATGGCGCCGATGATCTGCAAATCAATAAAATCTACATTTCCTTCAAACTTACTAGAAATACGAAAACGATATTATTGAATACCTTTTAGTAATATTACAAACACTAATAAATACCAATTAAATGAGCACAAGTTTATTCATCCTAACATCCTAACAAAAAAAAATCAAATATTTAGAAAAAAGAAGGTGCCAAATTTACTCAAACCCTGAGTTTTAGTATTTAGTAGCCCCCCCCCCTTTTTTTGCTAAAATCACTGCGAGTAGGCGTTGTCTATAACCTTTAATTAGTTTATTACAGGTATCCAGTGGGATATTTGCTCGTTCTTCCATTGCAAATGTTCCTAATTCCTGAAGATTCTTAGGATGACGAGTGCACACGTTTCGCTTCAATTCAACCCAAACATTCTCGATCGGATTAAGATCCGGTGACTGTGCGGGCCATTTCAAAACTTTAATTTTATTCTTTTTCAAGCCATGGTGTTGTTAATTTTGATGTATGTTTTGGGTCTTATCTTGTTGAAACGTCCAGTGTCGTCCATGGTGTAGTTTTCGAGCTGAGGTCTTCAAATGTGTATTCAAATAAAATAAATTATTTTTTTATTCCAGGGTTTTTTGTGTCTCGTCCTTTTCTCTTATAAATATCCATTCATTATTCAATATTTCCTGATACACTTTAGAATTAATAATTCCGTTAATTTTAACCAAAGCTCCAGTATCAGATATAGCAAAACAGCCCCAAAACATTATTGAGCAACCTCCATGTAGGATGGTGTTCGTTTCCACATGGCCTTCATTCCTTTTGCGCCAAACATATCGCTTATCATTATGGCCAAATAATTCCAGCTTTGTTTCATCTGACCATACAATGCGACTCCAATCTTTTTCTGTATCATCAATATGCTGTTGGGCATATTCTAATCGTTGATTTTTGTGCTTGGGGTTCAGTAGAGGGGTTTTACGTTGAATCCTCCCAGTCAAACCATTTTTATGTAGAATGCGATGAATTATGGTTTTAGATATATCAATCCCAATTGACTGTAATGATTGCTGGTGTTCTTCTACAGGTGCTCTGGGATTACTGTTACATTCCTTCACAAGTTTCCTGATGTCCCTGTCACTTAATTTTGGTTTTCTTCCTCTACCAATTATATTGGCAACAGTTTTAAAGGCTTTAAATGTTTTCACAATGGATGCAGCTGTTGTTACAAGGATTTCAAGTCGTTCTGCAATTCTTTTATAACCTAATCCATTCTTGTGGAACTCGATTACTTTTTCCTCTCTGACATTTCTTTTGTTTTAACCACGTTTGGTTGTGTCAATGATGTCTGCTTGGCTTTGTTTTAGCTATTTATACCGTTTTAGTTTGTTTTTAGAATTTTTCTTTGTATCACACCACTTCCACAACCAAATCACAGTCGACTATTCAAATTATTTTGCACAATTTTACAAATTAATGTTCTGGTTATGAATGATTTTGGCACCTTCTGTTTTTTAAATACTTGAATTTTTTATTGTTATGTATGTCATAAATGAATAAACTTGTGCTCATTTAATTGGTATTTATTAGTGTTTGTAATATAACTAAAGGTTTTCAATAATATCGTTTCGTATTTTTAAAAAGCAATCTTTTCAACATTTTTGGAGGGGTATGAATAATTTCGGAGGCAACTGTATATCAGTCATTGCCCGTAGATGCCCACCTTCCTCCTTTCAAGCATTCTCTTCTCCTGTTAACTCAACTCTGATCGCATGGCTATCTAATATGAAGAAAATGTAAAATTCTTAATTTTAACTGTAAAACAATTATTATTGAATAAATTGCAATTGTAACAGCAGCAACAATAGGGAATAAGCCACCAGATAAACCAGTGGACAAGACCTTTAGTTCTCCCCATACAGGCCGAAGTCCAAAACTGGGTAGCAAACACTACACAAAAAACAACGCAATAAACAAAATGAAATCGCGGCAAATAAAAGCGGTCAAAAGGAAAAGAAAAAGAGGGGGAAATTAATAAAGAGAAATTTTATCATTGACAAAAATGTCTAAATGTCTAAAATTAGTGTTAGAAATTAAAATATTAATTAGTTTAAAAGCAGGATCTAACCTTAAAAGATTTTTCGAAATCTGCGAGAAATACAATAACAGGTCTGTGGGTTTCTTTTGGAACCAGAGATACGTAACCCTAATAATTCTAGAGTACGTTTAGATCTCAGAGTCCCTGACCAAATAAAATGTAAGATATTAATTAAAGCTTTAGCAATAATTGATATTTAAGTTAAAATTTTCCTATCAATGTTGTAAACATAAGTCCCCAGGAAATACACTATTTAGAAATTTTAAAAAGTAGGCTAATTTCCGATCAAGCAGAACAAGTTTTTGAGTTAAACCGGAATACCAAATCCAAATACCATATAGAATTTTTGACATTACTAATTTGATTTAAATAATACAATAAAAGTACGTAGATTTTTTTAAAAAACATCTTAATGTTTTCAAAATCTCAATTCTTCTTACAACATCATTCAGAAGCATATCCAAATTCAGAAGCATACGGAGAAAGATAGCAGACATTGTACCGTCCGAACGAAATAGGCTTCATGGCCAGGCTCGCATGGTGAGACTGCAAGCAAACAAGGACGGATCCAAATAAACATTAACACGCATGAAACGTGGGAACCATATTGGCAAACTCGTAATTGCAATTGCGGAGGTACTATCTTAAGACTGCAGGAAGAAGAAAGAAATACCTCAAAGTGAGTGGCCATCGTGGCTGCAGAACCAACCAGGATAGTACCTCTATCCTGATTGGAGAGAGAATGTCCTATGCAATAAAAAAAGAACACTGATTGCGCAACAATTAGACAGTATAACCTCTCGTGACCGAGTTAATTAGATGCGAGGGAACTCGCTGCGCGGGACAAGAACACGCATCACGTGCGTTGGAAAAAAAAAAATTTCTGACGACAATGGTCCACGCGGTACAAGAATGAATTATTTAATTCTAATTACAAACTATCAATATAAATAACATTTTAAATAATAAAAATATATTATCATCCACTACGAGATTTAATGCATAAACTGCGATTTCCCAAACAATGAAAGCCCTAAATTGTGACCATGTATGATGATGTAACAATGTATGAAATTTTCGCGCTCAGGCTTTGAGTAGACGTGGTGCTGATAGAGCAGGAGGAGTTACCATTTTATATATAAGGTTAAATAAAATGAAATGCAATTGATTCAAAATGTAGATACCAAAGCGATCAGGGGTACTCAAGTTAACAGAAGGAGAGAATGCTTGAGGGGGGGGGGGAAGGGGGCATCTATTCGCAGTGACCAATATACAGATCTAGTAAATTTGAAAGAAAATATATCTTTCCTTGAAATGCTGATCATCGGCGCCATTCATAATAATCATTCGACCACATACTATCCGCGTGCCACGAGAAGACCGCTGAGTTGCTTAATGTGCTCGTATGGTGTCGCTGCAATTGCAGATGAATCTATTCAGTGTTGGAGGACAAACAGCCAAATTTGAGTCGATCAATGTTTCATCGATGTAAACAATAGGACGATTTTCTTCTCTAATTTTTTTCATATTTCTCAGGTATCTACCTCTCCATACAAACGTTTTCTTTTGTTTGGAAACACGGCCAGAAGATTTTTGCGCTACTTGATTTTAGCGCTTTTCCTCCCGTCATAACTATAGACTGATCTGCAAGTTTAGCGACACCATACGAGCACATTAAGCAACTCAGCGGTCTTCTCGTAGAGTGCGGGCAGTATTAGCCGCTCGAAAGTATGATAAAACTAATAAGGACTCAAGGAAACTACTAATCCACAACAAAAGTTTATTCATACGAATGCGCATTTCGGCAGCCAAGCTAAGACAAAATGGAGCATTTCGGCATCCCAAGCATTTTGTTGTGGATTCCAAGCTGCCTTCGTCAGCGTATCCAAGACTTGATCAGGACAGAGAGTTCTGTTCAGATGAAGTATGAGAATTACATAGACGTATATATAGTAAAAAATGAACTAGTTACAATCCAATCAAAAGGCAAAAAATAGATACAACGAAAAACAATAAATCTATAGGCTAGCTGAGATTAACCAATCAAGTGTCATCAGTGTTTCTTATACGGTTATTTTTCCTATTGTTCAATGTGGGTAGATGTAGAAGTTTTGCCGCATCTCTTAGTTGTGTTACGTCCAGGGGGAGGGGGGGATGCCGAGATGCGCATTTTGTCTTAGCTTGGCTGCCGAAATGCTCCATTTTGTCTTAGCTTGGCTGCCGAAATGCGCATTCGTATGAATAAACTTTTATTGTGGATTAGTAGTTTCCTCGAGTCCTTGTTAGTCTTTGTCCACAGTTTCTGGCTCCAATTCTCTCTATGATAAAACTGCTTAAAACGTTGCATTTCTCCACTATGCGACGCGAATCCACCAAGTTGCTAGTTTCGATAGTTGGGTTAGTTTGGGTAGCTGAACCAAAGAACATACAAGGAAAAGAAGGCACGCTCTACTTGATTTAATGTAAGTTCTGTAGACTCTAGCTCCGCCACAGCCTGGTGGGAAAGTGGTATGCAGAATAGCTTTCGTTCATGTCAAAAGGGGCAGCAAATTCTTTGTTATACCTGCATTCATTTAAGTTTTTTATTCAGTTTAAAATGCTAAATTAAATTATTGTTCATTTATTTTCTCATATATTTACTGAAACTGTTTATTTTCATTCCATAATACTATTTTACTTAAAATGAAATATTGTACATAATGAAATACTCTACATATAGAGAAACAAGAGTTCATTTTGCTACAATAAAAGAAGACTTCTCACTGTCTTTCTTGGCATCCGAATAATTCTGGTGTCAATTCCACTGGCCAGGCAGGAGCGTGTCTATTCTTCTTCGTCTTTCTACAATTCATCTTCATCTCGATTTCATATCCGGCTTTTCTTTTTATACCGTTTCTTTCCGCTGCTCATTTGCATCTACCGTTTCTTAGCGAATCGTGGAGCTTCATCGCTCTTCGCTTCGTGGCCGGAACGATTGCTTTCTACGGGGGTGAGACGGAGGGCGTGCCGGCGTTTCTTTTCTTCCTGGCATGATGTCCCCTAAAGTGCTTTGCCGATCACGTGCTCCAAATGAGGTGACAGCCTGCCTTCGACGAAATGTATGAACGTTGGCAAAAGTATAAGGTTGCCAAAGGGTATTACTTCGAAGGTCAGAGTGCTTAAAATATTATTATTATTATTATTGTTTATTAATGAGCACACCAAAGGTATATGATACATAAAATTAACAATCATATAAATTTATAATCAGCCTGATTATCCAGGATATACTTTTTCAATTTATGTCCAAAATGACGACAACAATGTTTTATACAATTAAAATTATTACAATTAAAGATTTGAGATCTTAAGTCATAGGCAACTATAAGATTTGAGATCTGAAGTCATTACTATTTCATAAATTATAAGATTTAAAAGGAAATTTACAACGTTTAAAGGACAACTTCACCCTAATATACAAATGAAAGTTAGAGATAAAAATAATAACGTGGCCTAAATTCCTCTATTCCTTACTAGTAACGAACTAAATTCCTTTATTCAGACTCTCGCTAACAACTCCATGACCCCTTTGTTTTTCTTCAGTCTGAATATTCGCAGTCTCTCCGCTAACTCAACTGCACTCTGTGCTTCCCTAGGGCTCCTGCAAATCGCTCCACATATTATCTCCTTTAAATAATTATAACATTGAAGCTATTCATCGTCCCTCTAAACGGGGCGGCGATCTGATAATTTATATTCTAAAAACTTTATACTGTGCTCCTGTTACCGCCTACGCCACCTGTAACCCCGACATTGAAATTTTAACACTTTTGATTAATGACAAATTTTTCTATATTTCTTTATATCGCCCCCCATCGGGTATATTTTCCAAGTTTATTAACTATCTATCATCTATGCTTCTAGATTTCAGTCTCTCAAATAAGAAAATCATTATCTCGGGCGACTTCAACCTTGACTTCCAACTCTTCTTCCAATGCTAATATGTACACTATTAGACCTTTTATCCAGGGCAGGTACCTCCTTGTTAATTTCTTCTCCGACTCACTATTCTAATTTCCATAACACTTACTCTTTAATTGATCAATTTTTCTCTTGACAATCTGAATAGTGGTTCCGTAGATTGGCATATCTCAGATCAGTTTCCTATTTTTACTTTTCAAACCTACCCGCCACCCCTTATTAACGATCACTCCAATGAGAATCCTTATTTGCAATCCATTTTTAGAGCTAACTAACTGGCAATCGTTACTCAACCCCGAGATTAATATCAATTCCTTATTTGACAAATTCCTTACTCACTTACACTTCAGTATATCCAGATATTTCCCACCCAGGATTGCTACCACAGACATTTCCAAAATTAATATATTAAAACCGTGGCTAAACCCTTCCATTTTATTATTAATTAAACATAAGCAGTCTCTCTATAGGAAATTTAGACGTACTCTTAATAATCACTAAACAGTCTTTTCGTTCCTTGTTAAATTATATCCATAAAATAAGAGAGAGGCCAAACTCTCCTATTTTGCAAACTTTTTTAACAAGGTCACTAACAACAAAACTAAGTGGAAATCTATAAATGAATTATTGTACGGACACCCACCTTCCATAATGCGTTTTTCTGACCCCTCCGTCATTGACTCAGCATACTTAACATCTTTTCTCGATTCCATCTTGCCCCACACTTTTCAAAATTCTTCCCCCAACCACGATTACCCACCCTGGACCTCTGGAAAGCCTAGTTCATTATTTACTAAACCCACCAATACTGAGGAAGTATCATCCGTCATTCATGGTCTCAAATCCTCTCACCACCTGGACTCCCTCGGCATTAGTTCGATTATCTTGATCGCTGCTTGTTCAGAATTTCTATTCCCCTCGCTCTATTATTCAACATCTCTATTTCCCAAGGTCTATTTCCGGAATGTCTCCGCTCTGCCAAAATTATCCCTATTTACAAAAAAGGACACCGCTGTAATTTTTCTAACTACCGCCCCATTTCAATTCTTCCTCACTTTGCTAAAATTTTCTAAAAACTCTTTAACTCTCGGTTATCCTCTTACACATTGTCTAATGCTTACCTTTCCTCCTCGCAGCATGGTTTCTCCCCTAATCGTAACACCTCCACGACTTGGTTTGACTAACACCTAATCGTAACACCTCCACGTTTTGACTTTAATTGAATATATCATCACAAATATGTCCAAAGGTAAACTTGTTATCGCAATGTTTTTGGATTACTCTAAGGCGTTCGACTCAATTCCTCATAACCTTCTGCTACACAAATTAGCCAACTTTTATAATATTCGGGGTCTGCCGCTCCAATGGATTGCCAGCTTTTTAAAAGATAGACAATATACCCTCACGCTTTTTAACAAATCCTCGTCCACCATAACATGTAACGTCGATGTTCCCTAAGGCTCCATACTATCCCCCCTTCTCTTCAATTTATTAACGATTTCCCCTTGACTTTAGCTCCTCTATCCTCGATCATTTACGCCGATGACGCAACTCTGCTTTACGCTGACTTCATTCTTTCCACGATTCAACACTCATTTAATACTGTACTTAACAAATTATTAAGTTGAATAGCCAAAATCACCTCCAATTAAATCTTGCGAAAACCACTTATACAATCTTCCACCAACGTAACAAAAAGCTTGACTTAGTTAATTTTACCTTACGCTATAATACAAAGGAGTGGGATGCTCATATCAATGACTTATCTTCTACTTTACACTACCGGCTCGGTCTTTTCTCACGGATTCATTTTCTGCCTAAAAACATTCTGCTGCTACTCTATTTTGCTCTCATTCAGTCATCACTTATTTACGGCCTTGAATTTTGGGATAGTACCATCATAACAAACTTAAAACGCTTACATCGTATTCAGAAATGGTTTGTCAGAATTTTGTTTAAACTAAAAAAATACGACCCCGTCTCCTAACTCTTTCCCTCAGCAGGTATTATGCCCATTTCTCAATTGCACTCTTATTATCTTGCGCTCTTCATCTTTAAAGCCTTAAATAACAAGCTCGTTTCTTCTCTTCCCCTTAGCTATTTCAACTCTAAATTGTTAGGACCTTATAATTTACGGAATAATGACTCTCTCACTTTCCCTCTGATTAAACGTTCTTACCAACTTAAGAGCATTACTAATGCAGGAATCAGACTATGGGGGGGAGGGGGTTCTAGAAAGTTAGGCGTCGAATACTAAGGTCATTTTGCGCCTTTTACACAACTTATGTCTGTACGCAGCCCGGGACAAACGCAAACATCCATGCTCACGGCGGTGTTCAAACCCACGGCCGGGCAGACTCGAGAACTAGAAAGCCTATGCCCTAACCCTCTCGGCCAAATCAGACTATAGAATAATTTAACAATCAAAATACGCTCTTCCCCTTCCTTATCCATTTTCAAAATCAGACTGAAAAAATATTTCTCTAACTTTTCCTACAATCCCTTTTAATCCATTGCATTCATATGATCACTTATACTGATTGTATTTCTTATTTTACCTCCATCCAGGGACCTAAGTAGTTGGCTGTCGGTCAATCTGGCCCTGACTGTATTCTGTAATTAATCTTAATTAAATGAAATGAAATAAAATAAATGAAATAAATAAATAAATATATAGTTATTAAAAAAATAATGAAAAATTTCAAATCGAACGCCAAGTGTATAAAACGAACGAAAATCACGAAGGTCAAGAGGAAGTGACGACCTCATTACAGAAGAGGAAGTGACGTCCTCAGGGGATTTACTGAAGTGAATACCATGCATTTATTTCTATACAAGTGCTTTTTTTATGATGGCTTACGCTTTTTTATGATGGTAGGCATGATTTAATTTAATTAGGGATCATTATTGAGGAGCTTCTCTCTAATATTTCTGGGACTGGAGCCTAATCTAGTCCCTCCGTGACGTCGATGTTAGATGTCAGGTCATACAAAATGGAGCGCCAGGAAGTAGCATTTTTCACGGTGTACCCGGATTCCTGATGTACACCATGGTCTACGAGATCTCATAAGGAAAAGTAATATGATAATATATGGTAAAATAATAAATAATGATAAATAATTTAAATGATGGAATTTTATATTTTTAATAAAGAAATAAACAAATGTTTTCTTTTAAAAATTACTCTGGTTGGCATGTTTTATAAAAACCACAAAAGGCATTATTACTCGATCGTGTGCTTTCTCGCCTCCCCAATCATCAACAAATTTCATGATGGCCAAAAATTTTGCCTAATTATTATTTATTTATTTAATTTTTAATTTTTTAATGTCTGATGTAAGTAATTTACAAAATTAGTTACATTAGTTTTTAATGCTGGGAATTTGCTCTGCTCTGCTCAGCTCCTAGCCAACGCCACGCGCGAGAATCGAGGGTCGTCCGAATCAGAAGAAAACGTGTCCGCGGGTCGTCTTGAGATTCTTCTTTTTCATATTTTTTACAGGGTGTAAATGGACGACGTTTCACAAATTTAAGGATATGTAGAGGTTGAAACTCTGAGCAAAAAGTCTAGTCGCGTTTTTCGATCTGTGGCTCCGTTAAAAAGTTATAGCGTTTTTAAAGTTCGGTATCGGTAAGGAATATCGGTATCGGTATCGGCCAGGGTGATTCGAAAAGGTCGTGCCAATATGAAAAGGCAGGTAGAAGATGGAATTCTGAGCAAAAAAGTCTAGTCGCGTTTTTCGATCTAAGGCTCCGTTAATTTTTATTCGTTTATTTACATTCATTTTATTACAAAATCTTAGAAATCATTGGTTATCGTATAATCACTTCAGCATCAGTGGTGTACACTAGAAATCCGCGTACACCGTGAATTGTAGGAAGCCATTCCATATGCAGCGGTTTACGCAGGGAAACACTGTGTTTGCAATATTGAAGATCCACCGTAGACACTGTTGACATCGGAAACCCGAATTCTTGTGTAAACTCCGATCTGCTATGACCCATGCGTCTTGCACCAATTATCATCCCATATTCCAAGTCGGTTAACTTGCGACATTCTGCCATGTGTCTGTAACAGGCTGCTCAGATATCGCCAGACTTCTACACTTGCGTTATATGCTGCATCTGGCCGCAATATTCGGAAGTCATACAACATCACCTAGACAAAAAAGGCCTGATAATAGAAACGTTATCGAGCATAACATCGCTAAACAAATGAGCAATTTTTCTTGAAAGAACTGAGTAAAAGTGTACTGATTAAGTTATTCGAACAAAGTCACATTGCTGTGTACCTAATTGTACAAATAAATGGCGTTCCATTGTTACATCATCATTAGTCGACCTTAGTTAAACCTATTTCTACCAAAAATAAGTCCTAAATTTGGTCGACTAATGATGATGTAACAATGTAAGACGTTTCCGTTATCTGACCTTCTTTCTAGGAGGCACATCTTCAAATGGGACAATCCTTCCCTTGACTTTTGGCTACTCACAGGGAACTACACGAACATGTATCCTACAGATTCCCCCCAGATTGAAATATGTTACTCATCTAAAACTACTATTCATGCTTCCAAAATAAATAATGTTTATTATTAAATTTTAAAATGAAAATATGTTGCCTAACGTCAAGTCTTTACTTTTTAAACGGTCTTTTTAGTTACTAAGTATAAAGAAGGGCTCTTTCGCCACCACAAGAAAGACTTTTTCGCCACACTTTTTTTGTTTTGGCAAAATAGTCTTTCTTCATACTTAGTTACTAATATCCACATACCTTTTTATTTTCAATTTTGGTCATATGTCATAGTTATACTTTAATTAATACTACCATCTCCTTTTATACTTCTTCTCTACTGTATAATTGTACTCTTTCACTAGAATGGTCATCACTTCTTTTTAGTCTTTATTTTTTTAAACATGATAACTACGTACAAAACCAAACAAAAAACATGGAAATCTGAAGACATGTACTATAAATTCCGTTTCTTATTTGGTTATTTCTCTTTTTTATCTTTACGTATGCATTTTTTCGTTTTGCTCTTGAGAGCATCACCTTTTAGTGGGAGCGTAAACAGAAAAACAGAAAGTAAAACTTACGAGTTCAAGGCGTCTGCCTCAACATGTGCGTGCAATTTAAGCAGGGAGATTTTGAACAGGATTGGGCCTCTCTGTTCTTATAGTTGGTCTGTGGGTAACTACTCATTCAGTTGTGCTCTACAGATCTTTGAGGTTTGGTCCTGTTTGCTGCAAAAAAGCAGCACGGTTTAGAGTAAGGAGTGCATTCAGTTTATTTTATCCTCAATATCACACAATCAACATTCAAGTGGGTAACTTTATTCAGCAGCAAGCAACAGCCTTACATTAGGTTAAGTACGAACATGGCCCATCCCTTGCCCAAGAATTTTTATTAAACGAAGAAAACCTGAAGAGGTGGCTCCAACTGCCTACCTGGGAGATAAATTAAATGGAAATTTTGAAACTTTTTATACTGGACTGTATTGTCACCGTAAATGAACTAGATGCAAAATTTGGAGTCGTTTGAAAAACTGTAAGAAAACAAAATATTGAATACATAATTTTTGCACAAACACAAACAAGTTAAATAAAAGTATGTAAAAAATCAAACATAATCACAGAGAAGTTTCTTTCCAGTAAGATCTGTAGATTACATAAACTTGAAATAAATCAGATTTCACTATCGAAATCGTAAAAGCATTTAATAATAATATGCAATTAATTTCGTTTAATATTTTTATTAAATTATATAGCGTTTCCTACAAACGCAAAATTGAGTTGCAACAGCTTCTTACCAAACGCAACTTTGAGTTGATCTTTCAAGAATAACGTTATTGTAATGTTTTCCATATCTGCTTCCTTAATATCATCCACTTTGTCCCCAAGTATTGCTCTCGAAGTATAGATTAATACTAAAAAATACATTAAAATAGCTATAAAAGAATTTGCATAAATAAGGTCCTTTTTCCATTTGTTACTGCAATGTTACAGTTAGGTGCAAATTTGTTCGAATGTTGCAGTCGAAATGATTTCTCAGCTACGAAGTGCTAAGCAAAATATCTAAAATGAAAACTGAAACGTATGTTGTTTTCTCCACGTCGAGGATATAACATACCTTAATTTCACGTCGATAACTCAAAAATTAAAATTGATATACGAAAAAGAAGACAACACCATCGTTCGAACAGTTACGCACCACCCTTGAAAATAAAATGTAACCGCACGTCTTTTCAGAATTCTTTACAAAGTTTTGCATTCAATTCCCGTCATACCTCACACGACTGAAACATACTTTGAGTGACATTCGAAAGCTTGATTTCTTCAAAGTTCTAAGGCTGTCTGTTTACCCAGCAAAATAAATAAAGTACCGAAAGTTGTTAGACAGGACATTGTAGCTTGCTTATATGACGTATTCTCACGTGCCACATATTCTCAGATATCACGTATCGAAATCAACAATCAGCCTGATCAAGGACGAACACTTGCCCGCTCTTCAAGCAAATAAAAGCGGACGAAAGAAAACATAACTCGCTGTGCTTTATGTAACGTGAAGCCACATATTGCAAGTGGTGAAATAAATACGGCTAAGGAGGCTACCATTCAACTAGTGAACGAAATGGAAAAAACCAGTGGCAAGAGCATTGAAGAGAGCAGGAATGAAAGCTATTGTTAAAAAGAAGGAGCCACGCCTATCTTCTCAACACAAGAAAGCCAGATCGCAGTTTGCCAGAAGACATGAACTGTATGTTAGTGACTGGCAACGTGTTGTATGGTCCGACGAAACAAAAATCAAACTCTTTGCAAACGAAGGACGTATGTGGACTTGGAAACTTCAGGGGAGACAACCTTGTCCAAATGAGGTGTCTCCGACAACCAAATTCGGAGGTGGAGGAATCATGCTGCATGACAGGCGACATATGTGGCCTGCATGACAGCATTCGAACAGGGTTATTGCAGCTGGGTACACGGAACTGTAACTACGGATTCTTACGTACAAATCCTTTAGGACAACTTGGAAGATACTCTGAAATTTTTTAAGTTAAAAAAGAAAAACGTCATATTCCAACATGACAATGCACCCGCCTACAAAGCAAAGCGCACAGTACAGTGGCTGCTTGATGAGAACTTCACTGTGATGGATTGGCTTACTCAATCACCAGACATCACCCCTATTGAAAACTTGTGGCGGTTGTTGAAAATCAATCTCCAGAAACGGCAACAACGCAGGAAGAATTGAATGACCTTAATTCCTAAAGTTTGTGAAAGTTTAGTGGAATCCATGCCTAGTAGGATGAAAGCGTTCACTGCTGCAAAAGGGGGGGGGGGCATACAAAATATTAAAATGTTGTATAAACCCTCTCATTAAAAGTGGTGCATAACTGTTCGAACGGTGGGGTTGTCTTCTTTTTCGTACATAAATTTTAATTTTTGAGTTATCGACGTGAAATTAAGAAACATTATAGTGCTCGACCAGGAGAAAACAATATACGTTTCAGCTTTCATTTTATATATATTGCTTAGCACTGCGTAGCTGAGAAATCAAATTTGCATCTAACTGTATAAATAGTGAAATTAGAGCATCTCTAAATAATTTGTTAAGCCTTTAATAAGCAATCTTTATTCTTATGAAACACTGGCATAAGAAATACAATTCTTATGGAGCTAATGAATTATCGACAATCAAACAGTATTCTTGCTTACTATTAGGTATATATTCGTCGGTTTCGTATTTTGAACTATCTAGCATATTATTCAATTGAATATATATATCCACTTCATATGCAACCGCATATACCAACATCTGAAAAGTTGAAAGAAAAGATAAGAGAATCACTTTTTCAAGAGAAAAAAAAAGAGAAAGGATTTACTGTTTCATATAAAAATACTCTATGCATCAGTGAGGCGACTTTTCGGTTACATGAACAACCAAAACAATTGATTGTTTATGTAACTAAAAAGTTGTCTCAATGATAAATACATATTCTACAGTATGATTCAGAACCTATGTTACACAAGAATATGGTAAATAGAGGGTATTAAAACAAACATTTTCTATTAAGCAGTGCGTGTCGTATCATTACACTTGTTTCAGTGTTTTGACAGTTTCTCATTGTTTGTTGCTTTTTAGGTTTACTGAAAGCTGAATCGTCAGTCAGCATTGAAAAATGGAGCGTACAACCTGAATGAGATAACGACATGCATTTGGTGTATGGTGCTGCAAATCAACAGAGCAGAATAGCTGCAAAAATGTACGCAGATCGGTTTCCTCAACGCAGACATCCCGCTCGTACCATGTTCCAAAGACTTACCCAATGGCGCCGTGAAACGGGCTAACTGCTTCCAAACATATCCGTACAGGCTGATCTCGTTCTGTGGCATCTGATGTGAATGAAGACATTCCTAATGCAGTCAATGATGAAATTTCCATCACCGCAAGTGCAATATCACGTCAAGATGATTTAAGTCAGAGCTGCGTGTGGCGGATTCTTCTCGAGCAACTGTTGTACCCCTTTCATCCGCAACGTGTTCAGTCTCTTAACCAGGATGGTTAATCTAAAGTCCGGTCGACTTTAACCCCGACGGCGTATTGTGCTCTGTGATTGGTCGATGTAATCACGTGATTAGTTGGAGCAGTTAACAACGCGCCGTGATACAAAAAAAATTGAACCGTCCCCGATATATCGATGTCTATCTTGATGTATCGGCACGGGAGTTATTTTGTATTATTTTAATATTAAACTATAAATTTATAAAAAAAAACTGGAAAACAACTAAAATAATTAAAACATATGAAGTGCTCGTAGGAAGCAGCAAACAGGTGTTCGCAGAAGTGTGAATGAATCCAGTGCTCATGTGCAAAATTAATTTAATGAAATAAATGTAATTAAAAGCATTTTCGTGTATGAAATACGCCAGTGATTTCATTGTAATAGCAATTGGTTTTCTTGAAAGAACAATACAATTACTTTCTCATAGTTTACTGAGGAACTACATAATGATGCAACAAGAACGCGGATTTTGCAGATGACGTCAGAACCGAACAACTCCCGACCAATCACAGAGCACAATACGAGGTCGGGGTTAAAGTCGACCGGACTTTAGTTTGCTGTTTTTCAGTGAAAGCTCAGTCATCGGAGAATCAAGCCACTGGTCTTTGCATAAATTGTTGCTGCAACTGAAGCAAGCATAGTACCATACCGGTGCGAGATAGGACGCACATTCCTTAACAAAAATGTTTAAGTACCCTCTACCATATTCTTCTGTAACATAAGTTCTAAATCACCCTTAATGAGCAGAAATATTCAGAATCACCCTTATATCATTAACATAATGAGCAGATTTAATTTGCATATACACAATGCCAAAAGTAATGAAAATCCCCTAAAAAAAGGTCGTACGAATTATCAGATTTTATTAGGAAGGAAATAAACATGCCATATAAAATAACGTATTTTATATGCTTGCCCTTGTACATAATATTCACAATATAGGACCCTGGACTTAAACCCTGTGTATGCTCCACGAAAACCACAAAAGCTGCTCACCCGATGCGCCAGAATGTCATACAGAATGCGGATGAAGTCCTATGGTACAGCCCACCAAGCTACTTCAGCCCGTTGCCAGAGGACGACATGTTTTGGTGGCAATGTAAGGTGACGGGTTTATCTCCCTATATACTCCCACGCATGGTCAATTAGAGACAGATCCGCCCAAAACAAGATATCCACCGTCTGTAGAGCAGCAACACTTATACTGCTAGAACAATCCACCTTGGGATGGTAGCTATGAAAGATGTGACCTCTATCCTTTACCCTAAACGTTCACTAGAATTCGATATTTGGTAAAGGGGGTAAGAAGTCCACAAAATATCTCAAGTAAATTAGCAATTTAATTCAAGGTAAATAAAAGAAGAATCATAGTGAGTTACATAACTTATTATGTAAAATGCAAAGGACATCAATTAAGCTATGCGGCATTTACAGGGTGTTTCTAAATGGAAGGACAATAAATACCTAGCGTGATCCTTTGCATGGTGACAAACTTAAAGTTCCTTATGCAAAATTTTGATAAGTGGAAGAGACTGAAATGCTCTTTGATTAGGACATTGTTTCCACAATTGAAAACATGTAGCTCTACGGCAATAATATACTTTTGTTTTGACTAACAAAGCACTAGATTGTTTGATAAAACTTCCTCGCCCTTTTGAATGTAATGAATTGCTGGTGCGGAAAGTTCATAAATGAAGTAACGATGCGTTTTGACGTAGAACTACGTCTATCAGGGGTGCAGCCGAGGAAAAATTCAGACGCGATTTTTCGTTCAAAAAGTGATGTACGTATCTCAGTCTATATCTTTCTATCATTCTATATCTTTATATCCTACAACTATGGTCATTATCTCGTTGGAAAGAGGAAGGTTGGGTCTTGAATAATAAGCAAAAATTTCACCAAATGAGCCACTGGGTCAAAAGTTACAGCAAGTTAAAGTTAAGTGAATTTTATGCTCGCCATCGTAATAACGGAGTGGCGCTGCTGCAGCATATACGTGTGCGGCGTTTATTGGAACTAATTGGAGCTAACTATGGCCTACGAGAAAAGGCCTGTGCATTTAATAAAATGAAGGCCTGTGCATTAGGTATAAAAACATGGAAACACGAGCGTTTTAAGATAATATCATGAAATCCTGTCATCTGCCGGCGAAATCAGTACATCATCGTTTATATAAGATCAGCGACGGTGGACGTTGTCACAACAAAGAAAAAATCTAACAGTGGGTTATTTCCCGATTAAACAAACGGGTGGGTTCGCTTCTAGTTTTCTATTAAAAATATGTTGTAAAATAATAAAATATATATTATTTTAAGCTGATTAATTATTTTAAGAAATGAACTTTGAAGTTTTGTTAATGTCTTAAAACAAAACAATAAATCTGACTAAAATAATATATGTTTTCAAACATGTTGGTCTTAGTTGTTTCTTTTCAAACATGTTCAAAAATGTTCTTTTTTTCTGGATTAAAGAAATACACCGACAGCTGCAAGCAAATAGATGAAGAGTTTGAGGTGGATGCGGATATTGCCTATGATATTGATGGGCGATTTTAATATGGATGCCAAACGAAACGAAGGAGCATTTGAATTTATGAAACATCATTTCAATTTAGACATAGTCCCGACTAACTATCCAAGTACATTGGGAAATTCTTACATTGATCTGTCATTTACTAGAAATATAATTCCGAAACTTTTGTCATGTGTTTGTTACTTTTCATATCACAGACCCATTCTTCACAAAATTGTAATGTAATTGAATATAGTAACTTTTTTTTTTAAGTTTGTTCTTTTTTTCGCCAAAAATGCACACTAACGGTAACCAATAATAACATACAGTAGTAGTTCTACGCCTTAAAAATCCGCGGCTTTGGCAGTCACCAGAGCCTCCGTCAATTTTTTTTACACCCCCAATTTTGAGTTTTCGACATTTTCGATAAGGACCTTTTGAACTAATTTTTTTTGGTGGGTATGAACTTCCCATGCCCTCTTGTATAATATTACCAAGTATTATAGCTTTTGGACCTGTAGTTTTTTTATATGGTCATGTCAAAATGGAACTTTAATTATAAAGACCTTGTATTTATTGTCCTTCCATTTAGAAACACGCTGTATACAGGATGAGTCAAAGGTCTGTACTTTCCCTTCTATCTAATGTAGTCATGCAAATTCCAATAAAGAGAATGAATAGGAAGTTGTGGGTGCTCTTTCTCATGTTGGATACTTAACAGTGTCGTCAATATGCAAATTAGGACATATTCAAATCTTATCTACTAAACCGTAGGCGATATAAAAATAGAAAAAACTTGTCCAGCATGAAATAAGCAACAAAACAAAAATTTTCATCAAAAATTATTATAAAGCAAAGAAAAAAAACATTTTTTTATAGAATGCAATCTACAAAAGGCATCCACCCCATTACTACTATCGGACCAGCATGATCGTCGGTGCAAGAGCTGGTGCCAGCATCTTTGAAACGTCGACTCTTTTAGGATTTTTTCGCCCAACAGTATCTCGGGTGTTTAGAGAGTGGCATTTGAGGATAAAATAAACTTCCAGTGATAAGGACTATACTGGTCGAAAAAGGCTGGTGAACAAGAGAAGTGAAAGGCTAGTAGCACTGTAGTCCGCAGTAACAGAAGAGCAAAACACGACAAATTAGCTGAATTCAATGCAGGTGCATCACAAAGCATATTCCAACGTACAATAAGACGGACTTTACAAAGGATGGGCTTTACCAGTAGGAGACCGTCAAGAGGGCCTTAGGTATCACAGAACAACAGGAGAAGGCTCTTTACCAGCAAGACGTAATTGGTCACTCGAGGCGTGGAAAAAAAATAGCCTGATCCGATGAATCTCGTTTCCTGCTCCATCACGCAGACTGCAGGATCAGATTATGGCGCAAACAGCACGAGTTCATGGATCCCTCCTGCCAAATGTCAAATGACAGGCTGGTGGCAGTGGAATTATGGTATGAGCAATATTTTCCTGGAGTACACAGGATCCCTTGATATTGTGACACAAATGTGTGTGTTTGTTTGTTTTTTGTTTTCGTTTGAATCGCTAGCAGGCCCGCCGCCAGAAATGTTTGGGCCCCTGACAACTGGGTACGTGTGGGCCCCTCTGGGCTCTGACTCGTGCCTGATGCCTTTTCCCAGGTCCCCACATGACAAAAACCTTGAAATATGTATACAAAATGACCGAAATGTAGCTTATCCGACAGCGACAATGCTGGCTACATTTATGAATACGAATACCATACTTGGTGAGTTGAACCTTCTCGCAAATAAAAGTTTGACTGCAAGTAGGAAAGCCAGGGAAAGCAGATGGCGGAATTGAAATAATACATTAATGAGATAGGCCTATGCAACGGGTTACTTGTAACGGTACAATTATATCAATGCAATGATTAGGAGTAACATCTGGGTATATTTTTTAATACGTACTAGCCTAACGATTAGGGTTATCTACATGGTGTACAATCAGTATGGTAAGGTAAGATTCTGTATTTATACACTAACATACATACTATATCAGTATTCTAGAGTAAGATCAAAATAGTTTATTTCTTGAAATTGAACAGCATTAATCTGACATTGGTGACAAGAAGAAGTTACTGTGATGAGGAGGACCACCTTCTTATTTTCATATTAGCAAAATCACGTATGACTTCATTGAAGTTTATCTGCCTAGTAAGTTCGTGTTCAATTGAAATAATTGACAGTCCATTTAATCTTTCTTGGCTCATGGTAGAACGCAAATAGTTTTTTATAATAGCCAGTTTGATGAACGATCGTTCTCCTTGAGCCATCGACACAGGAAGACAACAAAAAATCCTCAGAGCAATACAGACTTCACTAAATATTCCTTCTAACCCGAGTGAATAAATTGAGTTCAAAAGATCAAGTGGATCAGACAATGCAGAGGCAGACGCTTCCTTGATGTTGAATGTCGCACCGTATGCATGCTTCAAGTGAAGCAACTCGTATACCAAAAGGCTGGTAAGATCACGTGGACATTTAACCAATAAATCAGCACAAGAGGATGAGATTTCTTCAGAAGTCACACTTCTAAAATTTAGAACTGGATTGAATAGTTTCCAGATCTTGTCCAAAACTTCGAACCGATGGTTCATTTGCGCAATCACAGAATCCAAAATCAAATACAACACTTCTCTAGTAAAATTAGCTTCTGCTGATTCCTCGACACCCGCGACGCCTTGGGAATCATTGGACGTTT
>JAHWFO010014368.1:0-43560 GCA_023313115.1 Rhysida immarginata
ACATTTTTCTTTCATTTATCTAAATACAGTCAGAACAGCTTCATATAAACTGCCCTGCCAAAAGTATCCGGACACCACGCTCCACGTGCCGTCTGTCATCAGTGACGCGTTGGGCCACCCTTTGCTGCAATTACTGCTGCAACACGACGAGGAAGGCTGTCCACAAGTTGTTTAGACTTCGCTGGTGTGATACGGTGCCATTCGTTAGTCAAACAGTTCAGCAACTGATAACGATTCGTGACCGAGGGCATGTGCATCCGTACACGGCGTTCCAGCACATCCCACAATGCTTCGATTAGGTTCAAGTCTGCACTCTGCGCAGGCCAGGGCAATAACCGGATGCCCACACGGGAGAACATACATGTGTGAACGAGCGGCGTGACATAGGGAAGAAGCAATCCGATGAGGTACATACATTTCTACCATCACTCCAGTAAGGCGTTTCCACATCTCTTGGTACCGTGGGGCATTCAGTCACATGTCGACACCGGTGATAGATCTTACCTTGCTGTACAGAACGTGGCTAACACAATAACCCCACCGCCAAAGTCCTTCATTGTAGGCACGAGGCACTCTGGATCGTATTTATCGTTTGACCCTCTTCAGACTCACACACGACCGTCAGATTGTTGGAGGGTGAAGTGGCTTTCTTCGCTCCACATAACTTTTGCCAAATCGTAGATGACGAACAGCATTCACGCTTCGTCTTTCCGGCTCTCCCACAGAAGCCAATCTCATGGAGAGCGCGTTGCATTGTGCGCACTGATGGGAATCGGGCTGCGGCTGGTGGGTAGGCGTCTGGATTGGAGGGCACGTTTGTCTCTCGGCGACAGGATTGGAGGTCGCTCGGAACGTGTTGCTGTCATTGTTGCACCTGCCTTTTCGTATTTGTGCACAATTTCGTGCACAATGGATTGGCCTTGGTGGCTCAGTGATTGCGTGATCGCCTCTGACGCCCGAGGACGAGGGTTCGACCCCGGCCGAGGACAACGAGGATTTTTTTCAGGGGAAAACTTGAGATCACGCACTTCCTTCGGAATTAAAGCCGTTGGTCTCGTGTAGGGAATTAAAGAAATCTTGCGAGGCAAATTTTGCGGCCCCTATAACGTCGTCCTGAAATGACCATAGTAGTTGAAAAGGACGTTAATACCAAACAAACAAACAAACCAATCGTGCGCAGTGGAGTGAGGATGCCCAATCAAAGCGCTGATTTCGCGAAGTGACTTCCCGCTAATGCCGCACCCCACAATTATTCCTCTCTCAAAGTCGGATAATTCTCGTGCAATAAGTCTGATGAGTCGTGTCTTTAATATGCATAATGTCACGTGCATCCTACAGGATGAGACCACATCAATATAGGGGTGACCGGATACTTTTGGCAGCTCAGTGTATAATCTATTTTTATAAACACGCTGTTTCAAATAAAGTATAACGGGCAAATATCATAAAAACCGTTACTCCAGTTAAAAAACTATTATTGCAATTTCATGGTATTGTTGAAATTGATGTTCGATGCCAATTAAGGGGTCGTATGAATTTTATCTGGAAAACCAAATGGGAGAGAGGGTTAAAATGTCAATGGTAAATTTGTAGAGCTTGCTCGAAATAGTCTGAAAATCATCATTCCAGAATAGCTTTATCTGGCTAATGTTTAAGAAAACTTGAGACAAACATATTGTGAAGACTTCCTGTATTGTTATCCATAGAGTTCAGAAGGTAATTACGAGGGCATATTAAAAAGTAATGCCTCCATGGCTGTAACTTTTTTATTTTTTAACCGATTTTCAAAATTCGTTTTGTATCTGATACTTACATTTGTCCTCTATGTAATGCACTATTCACTTTAAGGCATAGTCCCCTTTCCTTTCCACGCATTGCGCCAACGCGTGGACTAGTCGGGTGAACCCATCGGAGAGGAATTCCCTGGGTTGTCGTGGACACGAGGATTGAATGGCAGCTTTGGATCCTCTTCTGCAGCACGATAACGCCCGTCCGCACACGATCGCCACACATCAGAGGGGGTTGCAGCGCCTACAGTTCAAAGATGAAAAACTGCAGTTAAAAAATGAAAGACTTTGCACCTTGCGACTTTCACCACTTCCCAAAGAGGAAAGAGCACCTTAAGGGCCATGAGTTGCGTTCTGACGATGAGGTGAAACCTGCCGTTCGGTCCTGGTATCGACAACAACCCCGGAATTCCTCTCCGACGGGTTCACCCGACTAGTCCTGCGTTGTTAACGCTAAGGACGGTGAGACAAAATGTACGAGGGGTGGGTTTCTTAACAGACAACCAAAATCATTGGTCAGACAGTAATCCCCTTTTTATGCGGGAAGCTTACCATCGACGTCAGTGCTCCATTAATGTTTGGTTTGGAATTTGGAAGGGCTGCATTATTGGACAAGTGTTTTTCCATCTAAATCTAAATGGCTTTCGTTATGTTGAGCTATTATCAAATGAAGTTTCTGAATGGACATATGATCTACCATTAGCAGAAAGGGGAAATGTATAGTTTTTAGCATGACGATGCACCAGCTCAAAAGGTGCGAGCAGCATCTGATCTGTTGGGAGTAGCTTTTGGGAACAACTGGATTGGAGAGTTCGAACCACTAAAGTGGCCTCCAAAACCTCCAGAGTTACCGCCTCTTGATTTCTTTTTGTGGGGTTATCTTAAGAAGATTGTTTATGCCGCTCGATATTCAAAGTGGGATCCGTGATATCTGTGCTGCTGTCAGAGCTGAAAGTATGATGGATATGCATGCTAATTTCCACAAACGACTTCACTTATATATTGCATCCGATAGACATCGATATGTACATTTTGTGTGTTTTGACTTCTCGTTGTAACTTTTTATATCTACTATGCTTTGCAGTATTTCAAATTCAAAGTCTTGAAATTTAGACTGTTTATACAAACTTGTGCATTTTTAAGCATTGATCTGAATTGGTAATAGCTTGCATCGCACTGTGTGACGTGTAGCACATTATTCACGACAGGGATCAACACGTCTGGTCCGAGTGCCAGTATTTCTGCACGAATATTGTCCGTGAGTTGCTGTATTGTTTGTGGTTTGTTCACATACACTTTGTCCTTCAGTGAGGTTAAGCGTTTAATCAAGCGACGGATCATGGATACCGATGGTCCGGTCCTGCTGTTGAAATGATTGCGATATGCTCGTTGCGTTGACCTTTGGTTTTCAAAGTAAAGCTCCACAATTTTGGTTCGTTGTACAGTAGTGAATTTTTTCATAGTCAATCTCCCGTCCCTCCTCTGTCAGAATCTGAATCAAAAATAAAAAGCAGCAGCCCTATGGAGGATCTCCAGCGAACGCGATCTTCCTCCATCAGGCGCATGTCCTCCCTGGTAATATCCAAGTGACTCGAACCCAGATTCTCCATGTAGTCTAGCCACCTGGTTCTAGGCCGACCCCGCTCTCTAAAATGTTTGAAACCCGGATAATTTCAGGTCCGGTGTAGGTAAAGGTAGCATACGTCATGGGTTTGGTCTTAATTGGGTTTGTTTGTGATCTGTTCGTAAGGTTGCATTTTGTTCTATTGAATACGGATTGCGTCACCTAGTCTCTGACTAGGAGCTTATTCTTTGCTATTTTTATAATCATGTATTTTACTTGCTGTAATTTGGCTCTTCGCCCGCCTATCATTTTTTATCTTTACCACCTTCATTCTGATTGGAGGACGTAGAGCATAAATTTGGGTACCCTGGCTGGCTCACCTTGAAGATATCTTTTGCCCCGATGATGATGTTAATTAGAAACGCGTTGGCTTTATTAATACTCTACGTTTAACTATTGCTAGACCTATTTATTTTTTGAGATGATAATTATTTTAATAATTAATAACAAATTCATAAGTACAGTTTGTAATGACTAAATTCATCTCTCTATCAGAGAAGAGCATAGTAAAAGCGTAATAGTATTAAGAATATAATGGCAGTTTTAGATAAAAGAACACGGCTACGTCCGCAACATTTGGATATATGTATAGAAAAGGATTAAACTGTAGGAGAGGAAAAAAAAGACCAGAATTATTTAGGACCCAACTTTACAAGGAGGCACAGAGAGAAAAATGAGACTGCGTACCTTACACCTTGTGATCAAAAGTTTAAAGACAATGACATGTAAATTATTTAAATAGCATCACACACATTCAGACTCATATGTGCTTCGCATTATTAGGATATGGTTCATTCAAAAGAGCTCAGCGACTTCCAACGTTATTTCGTTTATTTGTACCTATATAAGTCGAGTGTGTATTAAATTTCGTTTAATTCTCTTGATTTCTTCATCGTGTTGCAATTTTTACAAACATGAGTTTATGTTGAATGCACATTTGTAATTATGTAAACAAATGGCGAATATTACACAGACCACTCATTGTAAATGTTAACATTATTAAAGCTATCTGTTTTTACACAACTATGTAAAATTAAGACACGGTATTAATTACGATGATTCTGTTTATACAGCACCATTCTCAGACATCTATCAAGCTTACACTGGACGTGCTGTACAAAATGCACAATTCGAGCTAAATTTACCGATTAGTTTGCAAAATATGGAAAATTAGAATGATAAGATAATATAATTTTTGGAGGCCGTGGCCGTGGGGTCTTTCACTGAAACACAACTTCTGTGAAGTTAAGCAACATCAGGCACGGCTAGTCACTGGATGGGTGACCCTCCGTGATTCACGATCTTCACACCCCCCCCCCCCCCCCGGCTGCTGTGACCATCATACAGCAGTCGTTAATCCAGGTTCATCCAGGGACCCAACTCGTCGGCTTCTAGCCATGCAGGCCCTGGATGGACGTATTGGATTATCAGTACTACTAAATAAATAAATTTAAAACATTGTTAAATAAAAAATACACAAATAAATAAATTTATTTAAGAAATGCTTCTTACACAAATTTTTTACTTTTCTTTTGAATCTTCATTGCAAAAAATTAAAACCAATTCTTCCCGTGAACTTTTTTCATTATTTTCACTGTCACTCAACAGATACGTCGCGCGGATCATCTGAACGGTTAAATAATGAAAGCTACAGTAGCATTTCAATACACGAGTACGATGCCACAAGCTTACAGAGCGGCGACTGTCGCAAGTAAACGTGCGATCAGGTGTACAGTGGAAAGTGATTGTTTGCTTCTAGTTTACGCGCGTAGGGCAAACGCGCGACAATGCGCGACCAAGTGAACTCAACCAAAACCCAACAATGTATAAGCTATGAAAAAAAAATACAAAAAATCCAATAAAAGAACTAAAAATAAATTTAAAATAAATAAATGGACAAGTGCGAGTCGAACTCGCGTGGAGAGGGTTCCGTACGATGAATATGTTATCTACCATGTTTTTTTTTTAAATCTGACCCAAATTTGTAAAAGAAAGTATGTATGGTACAGGAATGTACAGGGAAATTTCTGAATATATTGTCTATTGCTGAATTCTGTCTTGTTGTATATTCTTGAATACGTAGAGTAAGACCGAGTGATAGAAGATATTCTGATATTTCATTTTTTGATTTGTCCTTAAAATTAATAGTGAAGCCTCCTGCTATAATAATCTTTTCGGTGCTTTGAATTGGAGGCATTCACAATGCCCACCCCTTAGACTATCTATAAATAAAACCTGAAGAATTGACCGACCGTTCGACTTTGCGAATACAGTAACGATTTTTTACTTAACATTCGCAACTGATTTTTACTAAAATTTAAATAAAAATTAAATTTAATTTAATAACTTAAAATAGGTAAAATTACTTATTTAGGATTTTAATTTGATTTTCCTACTGTATTTAAGCTAGCGCGAATTCTTTTTAATGATAATAGATATATTAAAAAAACGTAGCTAACATTGGCTGCGAGTAAAAAACGTAGCCCACAAGAAAGACGGGCCTGGGCACTCAAAAGTTACCTGACCACAGTAGTCTGAGCAACAATCCAAACTTCATTGTTTCCAACAAACGAAAAAAACACCGATTGTTAAAATCCGAGATGGAGACAATAAAAGTTGGATTGTTGCTCAGACTACTATAGTCAGGTGACTTTTGAGTGGCAACACGGATGACACAGGCAACTCCCAGGCAACACCTTCTAGACACAAGGCCTCGACACGGATGACTCTGACGTCATACAGTAGGCAGCACAGCCAACAATAAATACAGGCCGGGGCAGTTGAAAATCACCTTTTACATTGTTTTCGACTGCCCTGGCCTGTATTTAAAGCTGGCCTTGCTGCCTACTGTTTGACGTTAGAGTCTTCCGTGCCAAGGCCTTGTGTCTAGAAGGTGTTGGCCCAGGCCTGTCTTTCTCGTTGGCTACGGTAAAAAAACTATGACATCAGTATTTTCTCGAAATTTAACAATGTTTTTTCATTTGTTGGAAACAATAAAGGTTGGATTGCTCGGCACTATCATAGTCTTATAATTCCCTGGTCTGTACCAACACCACCTAGAGAGAAGGCCTGCGCCACAGAAACTGTATACATTGTTACGTCATCATTAAACGGCCAAATTTAGGGCTTATTATTGGTAGAAATACGATTAACAATAGCTAATTTCTTGTGATGTAACAATGTATGACGTTTCTGTGCGCAGGCCTTCTGTCTAGGTGGTGTTGTCTGTGCACTGGCACCGATTTCCACTGTTTTAGTCCAACAATTGGATTGCTGTATTTAATAAAGAGAACAGGTGATTGTGGGCGATTGGTTGGTCCGATTTGGATGATTTTTTTTGTTTTCTTTGTTTTTTTATGCTGAACAAGTTTGCAATTGGGTTTTTTTCTCTATCCCTTACGGTTTTTGAGATAATCACGGTCTATAGATATTCATGGTCAACGAGCTTCGGATATTTTCCATTGTTTCGAGAAGCTAAGGAAAACAGATCGCGCCTGGTGCCGCATAGATCGCATTGAAACTGAAAATGAAAGTAAAGTTTCTGTCTGTCGATAGGACGGCGCTGCAGGTGTCTTTGGGCCGACTGTACATGCAGTGCCACTTTTCAATAGAGTTCCCACCCTACCGGGAGTTAGAAAATTTAGCTTCATTTTAACAATGAAACTCGATGACCATGAATATCTAAAGACTAATGACGTATATTAAAGACTGTGGTCAAAAATCTTCACCGGTGAGAGAATGATGACGCAATTTCTCACTGGGCTAACCGTCTGTTTTCTCGACGAGGACAATTAGACTAACCGGTTAGGCATAGCAGCACCATAATAGTAAAAGAGAATTTTTACTATTACGGCAGTACTAACTGGCGTTTCTGACCGCGTTAAAATGAGGTCAAAGTTTTCTCACTGGGATTTCTGACCGACCAAATGCTAACTCTTCTCACCGGTGAGAGTGTTTGACCTTAGCCAAAGATAGACTCCGAATCCTATTGTTAACAGCGGCAAAAAGTGAAGCAAATTGAGCCATGACAGTTCTGGGCAAGAGTGAGCCGTGGAGTAATTAGCTGTCTGGCTGCTTTGTTTTTGAAGATTTTGGGCCTGAGGAATTCCTCAAAGTTAAACTGCGTACAACTGTACAAATAGACAAGAAAAAGGTTCAGGAATCATTTTCCACAAAAAAAAATCAAAAATAAGTAACTAAAATGAAAATACGTAACTGAAAGACAATTGAAACGAAATTGAAATTGAAACCATGATCGAAAGATTGTTTATAAAATATAATAAAATACTTCAAATACAAAGTAAACGAAAAGATAAACTTATCACTCTGTGAAAAGCGTGTGAAAGAATTATTAATCAGCTACTCTCGTGTTTAGCCATGTGTTTTGCATCAACTTCACTCACTTTCGGCCATGATAGTTCTGGGCATGGAGCTTCCCAATTTGCTTCAAGTTACAACAATAGAATTCGGAGCAAGGCTTTTGTATAGAACAAAACTGTCAGCTACTATTACGTGTTCAGCAACAAATATGTAACATTACCTGACAGTTTTGTTACGTTGTGCGATCGTTAGAATGCATTGTTAAGTTTGAGCTGTAGCCAAATTCATTCAAGAGAGGGGGCAAAAAACAACTCTTCAGTAAAAACAGCAATCCAATTGTTGGACTAAAACAATGAAATTCAATGCCTGTGCACCACCATGGCCTTCTAGAAACTACCAGGCCTGAACATGGAAAAGATAAAGCATTGTTATGTCAAACTGGTGGTGCTATTACAGAAGTTAGTTCAACGTCACAATCTTAGTGCTTTAACAATACATTATTGACGTCATGTTCAGGCCTAGTAGTATCTAGGAGGCCTTAGTACCACGGTCTATAGATATTCATGGTCATCGAGCTTCGGCCATTTTCCATTGTTTCGAGAAGCTAAGGAAAACAGATCGCGCCAGGTGCCGCATAGATCGCACTATTTCCGACCGCAACCTGCGATAGAGATTTTCATTGAAACTGAATACGAAAGTAAAGTTTCTCTCTGCCGATAGGGTGGCGCTGCAGGCGCAGTTGGGCAGATTATACATGCAGCGCCACTTTTCAATAGAGTTCCTGCCCTACCAGGAGCTAGAAACTTTAGCTTCATTTTAACAATGGAGCTCGATGACCATGAATATCTATAGAACCTGCTGTGCACAGACCAGGGGATTAAAAGACTATGGCAATTATGGACACGAACAAGGAGCAGGAGAAGTTAGCATTTTACATTCAGGATGATTATTGAAAAACAACTCATTTATTTTACATTTGTCTTGTATTCCTAATGTATTTACATTCATTATATATATATTTTTTAATTTCTAATTTTTAATTTGAACAAAACAGTTTCAGTTTCAGTTTCAGGAATAGCTGAAGATACTGATCGATAGCACAATATTGAGAGATTTACCATGTTATTTTAAGACCATAGACTTCTTATAGGTTTTCCAGTAATCTATAAGCAAAGAACTATTTTCTGTATTTTTTTCGAAATTTTAGGCTCAGTAGTTTCGGAGATAAGGTGGGGGGAATGGTCAATTTCCATTTTTTTTTCTTAAATAACTTTAAAACTATTTATTTTAAAATTATAAAAAAATATATTTGAGACCCCCACAACAAGCCCTTTCATTTGATATATCACACAATACAGTTTGCAAAACTTTTTTTTTTAATTTTCTAATTTTCCCCCCAAAAGTGACTCTAATATTCAAAATTTATTTATTTACCTTACACGTCCGTGTTTGGGTCACAGAAATACATATGTGTACCAAATTTCAACTTAATCGGTCCAGTAGATTCGGGAATGGGGGGGATGGTCAATTTTCATTTTGTTTCTTAAATAATTTTAAAACTATTTATTTAAAAATTATAAAGAAAATATATTTCAGACCCTCTCATTAAGCCCTTTCATTTGATATATCACACGATACAGTTTGCAAAAGTTTTTTTTTAATTTTCTAATTTGCCCCCGAAAAGTGACCTTCATATTCAAAATTCACTTATTTACGTTACACGTCCGTGTTTGGGTTCCAGAAATACATATGTGTATCAAATTTCAACTTATTCGGTTTTGTAGATTCGGAGTAAATTGGCTGTGACACCGGGACAGACAGACACAGGAGTGATCCTATAAGGGTTCCGTTTTTCATTCGGACGTACGGAACCCTAAAAAGTAAAAAAATACAAGCAGGAAAATTTGAACTGGAAAATTAAATAATTTATGACGGGAATACCATCGCACCTGCGACGCAGACATGCTGGTGTCCTTAGGCTACGGCCATGCAGACGCGAATTTATAGCGCGCGAGCGATTTCTGACGTCATCGCATTCGCAAGCTATGTTTAGCGAGCGAAATTTTAAGTTCTCACTCTCTCGTCGTTTCTCGCCGTATGTGATTATACAGAAGCGAATTTTTTTCACGTGGAAGTAGACATCTTGCAACAAAAATGGACTACTGCGCATGTGCAGCGTTGAGCGAGCTTTGGCAGACAGCGATAAAATCAAGCAGTGTCAGATCCGAGCGAGAAACGTATTTTCGCTCTCGCGTGCGATGTTTCGAGTGTCTCGTTTCTGCATGGACGTCAGATATCGCTCGCGCGCTTTTAATTCGCATCTGTATGGCCGTAGCCAGGGCCGCCGCCAGGGGGGGACAAACAGGACTCTAGTCCGGGGCCCCAACAGAAGGGGGGGGCCTCGTCAGCCACTCTTCAGGCACGAGGCAGAACCCAGAGGGGCCCACACGTACCCAATTGTCAGGGGCCCAAACATTTCTGGCGGCGGGCCTGCCGTAGCCCTAAACTTTTAATGAGATAACGAAGATTCATATAATGCGATTTTTCTGAGCCTACCTCAGCAAAGTGGTCATATGGATGCTTCACTTGCCAAATCAATTAACTCCATGAATTAATGTCAAAGCAATTGATTAACTCCTAACTGTATGTACTCAAAACGAATTTCTTTAATAACACTAGTCAACAGTGAATTTGCTTCCTAAATTGTGTAAAGTTTTTTAACTAACTCCAGTACGCTGACTAGAAAAATGTAAATAAAAATATATTGACATAATCTGCAAATCTCAAAATTTAGAACCAACCGAGAATTTTTATTTACATTTAGAATATTTACATTACATATATGTGGGCATTACATACTTTTAAATAAAAATGATGCAATATAATGTAATGTTACAGATTGCAGCATAATTTTTTATCATTTCATCACCCCTAACATGTTTTCTCGGGCGATTGCATCATCCATTCTGCTCCATTCTGGAGTCTACATCAGCAATCCGCGTCAAGGAAACCGCCAATCTGTTGAAAGCGGCAAGATGCCAAGCACGTGTGTTAACAGCACTGACTGATTTTGCTATGTATGCGGAGACGTTGTTTTCTGTTCGCAGAAACGAAGAATGATGAACCATGTTTGTAATGTCTATGAACCATGTTTGCAAGATAGGCGATAAACCCTAGGTTCCACACTTTTGCTGCAATGCTTGTGTGGTAAACCTGCGTCAGTGGCTAAATGGTAAGAGGACTTCAAGGCCCTTTGCGGTGCCTAAGGTGTGGCGTGAGCTTTAGCATTCAACTGCTTGCTACTTTTGCATGACACCTAAACTGCAAGGAATGACCATGAAGAAGAGAAAATCGTTGTTTTACCCTAATATACCATCAGCTATTCCCCATGGTCCAGAATTGCAGGTTCCAGAGCCCCCTGCCGAGTGGATTATTGATGATGATGAAAACGCTTGCGCTTCATCAAAACCTATGGAGGAACCCATGGATGAGTGTGACGAGATCTTTACTATTGCTGGTACCGAATCGTATCATCTCATCACACAAGAGGGGTTAGAGGATCTCGTACGTGACCATAACCTTAATAAATCTAAACCAGAGCTTTTAGAATCCAGGCTTCAAGCCTGGAAGCTGCTCGATCCCAACGTTAGGGTTTCTGCATACCGCAGTCGTCATAAACATCTCAGTCAACACTTTGAAATGGAACCTGGGCAAAAACGCTAATGGCTTAATGTCTGCGCTTGGAATTGAGCATAATCTGAAACAGTGGAGGCTATTCACCAATTCATCAAAGGTTAGCTTGAAAGCTGCAGTGCTTCATAATATCAACGAAATCATTTCCGTCCCACTTTACCACGCTGCTTTCATGAAGGAATCATATGAATCAATGGAATTGATCTTAAAATGCATCCGATACTCTAAGTATAAATGAAAAATTTGTGGCGATTTAAAGGTGGTAGCACTCCTGCTTGGAATGCAGCTAGGTTACATTAAGTACTGTTATTTCCTTTGTGAATGGGAGTACACACAGAAAATTTGGCCTCCAAGGCAGAGCCTAGAGCCTGGAATGAAGAAGCAGCGAAACTTGCCACTTGTCGATTTTCTGTTACCACCACTCCACATACAGCTAAGACTAATGAAAAATCTCGTCAAAGCGCTCGATATAACTGGCGAGCCTTTCAAATGTCTTCAAGAAATGTTTCCTCGCGTTTCTGAAGTAAAGATCAAAGAAGGTATTTTTGCTGGGTCCCAAATCCGTCAGCTGCTCAAGAGTGATCGCTTCAGCAATTTATTGGAAGGGACAGGAGAAGAGCATGGAGCGCGTTCAAAAACGTTGCTGAGAACTTTCTGGGTAACAACAAGGCTGAGATTTTGAAGAACTTGTCGATACCCTCCTGGTGGCCTATCAGGATATGGGGTGCCAAATGTCTCTTAAGCTTCATTTTTTATACTCACATCTGGACTTCTTCCCGGAAAATTTGGGTGCTGTTAGCGTCGAGCATGGAAAAACGATTCTATCAGGAGATTTCAGCAATGGAAAAACGATACCAGGAGAAATGGAACCCATCTATGTTGGCGGATTACTGGTGGACGATCACCAAAAATGTACCGTAGGAGCAGTATAAACGCAAATCGAAGCCCAAATAGTCGGCAAGGTAAGTTAAATATCTCAAAAACTAGAACCAACCGAGGCTTCTCATCATTTTCGAGTTAAGTACATTGCACTACAATATGTATGTTGGCGTTTTTGTAAAGGAAGCAGAAAAAGAGTTTAAAGTTGTTGACTTGTGTAATAAGTATAAACACCACCAAAATGACAAAAGGAATTTATAAATTATGGGAATTTTAAGCAACAATGTATACCATTTTATCATTTTACTCCGCTTTTTGTTTTATGGAGTTAATCGATTCGGCCAGTGAAGCGTCCATATACAAAGATTACAAATATATTTTTACGAATATATTGCTTCATTACCTGCAATAAGCCAGGCTAGATAAAAAAGGAAAAAACAGAAATTTAGGATGTAAAATATAGCTTGTACTCTCATGGGTAAAGAAGTCTGCCCTGGATCATCCGGTGGGGTATAGCAAAAATTTTGTAATAAAATTAGACAACCAGCCACAATCAAAAATATAGGTATAAAGCGTTGGACTGGACAGTCATATAGATATACGGCACCTAGATAAGTTCAAAACAAATAAAGAATAGTTGAGTAATCTTCAGATAAACAGTTTTAACATTGAAATCCAAAGGCATGAACATATCAAATTTGTATTGCTATAGATCCTTCTCGGAATTTTCTGCTTGAGACGCATGACTTTGCTATACTGTTAATTCATTTATGTTCATTGTATTTCAAAGTAGGCTTATGTAGTTGAAATGTTCTAATGCTTTCATTGGATTGATTTCAATGTTAAATATTGAAAATACAGGGTGATTCAAATAAAACTATCCCAGGATTTAAGAGAGAACTGGAGCCGAACTTCAATAAAGATAACAGGAAACCACTGATCCACATAAAACTTTTAATCGGACGTATGCGCATTTCAGCGTACACAAGGATTTTGATCAGAACAGACAAACCTGTTCAGATAAAAGCGGCAAGGATTTACAACATCCTTTTTAGTACAAAGTCAGGGAAAAAACAGCCAATAGTGAACAAGTTATTACAGCGCGAAATAAAGGAACAATCAAAAAAATTTTTACCAAATTTTACAAACAGCCAATTTGATCAAATTACAACACTAATTAAAATACAATAAAATTACAGGGTCACTCTGTCGTCATTGATCTGGTTGTCGCTCGTCAAGTTCGGTCTTCTCTTGGTCAATTTTGGCAGATGTATCCGATTTCCGATGTCTTTTAGGTGGGTTACATCTACTGGGCCCCCGTCACTGTTCAATAGTTTTCTAGGATCCTCCGTGTTAATCGCAAAAGATTGCACAAAATTCAGCAGACGGCGGTCACCAGTGCTGTGTATAATGTCAAAAGTTTCTTGCTTAAAGTCATGTCCTTGGTCCAGGATTTGGTCCGCAAACCTCGATACTACATATTTCCCGTTTCTAATGCATGTAAGCTGCCGAAATGCGCATACGTCTGATTAAAAGTTTTATGTGGATCAGTGGTTTCCTGTTATCTTTATCTTAAACTATCCCGATTCAGAGCCCTGTAGCCATATGGAATCAAAGTTGGAAGGTATGCATATGATGAAACAGATGTTGATAATACTGTGTCGTACCCAACCGATCACCAAAGTGAAATGTGGCGCTGCCATCAACTATCATTCAGCACCAGCTATGAGCATAGTGTTAGGCAAATTGCTATTTATTAAAGGTGTCTATTACATTTAACACACATCACTGATAAGAGGATATGGACCGTACAGGACGCTGTGAGCTATCGTCATCCAGCGCCAAACCCTCATAAGATACTGTATGTCCCACAGCAGAAGTTGATCTAACATGTTCAGTGTATGGAAGACGATGTCATCCGTCAACTCTGCCAAGAAAGAATGCCTCTACGATAAACTCGCACTGGGTTAAATCGGATGAACAATGTAGACATGTTGTTGGGAACGAACGCACGGCTGATTATTCTCTCCTTGGAGAAATGCTGTCGTAGCAACTGTTCAAAAGGTTATTGTGTTAAGTATCCTCTTTATTGAATCCGTATGGTGCTGAACTGCTGCAACACGTCCCGATATCGGGCTGCATTCATATGCACAAAGGTTAGTTCAGTTGGTTCCCAAAGATGTACGGATCCAGGATAAATATTTCAATAACATCTGCATATAGCGAATATAACAGATCTTAATGAACCCGATATAATTTCTGTGCGGCAATTCTGCATGTTCACTGTTCCGCACAAGTGGAAGTCTGCCTCGTCACTCCACTGACTGATCTCAGGCCAATGATCAAACAGCAGTGGGGGGCTACCACCGCCGGCTTGTAACTCGTGGAGGCGTTGGAGTTTTTATGGTTAGGTCGCATTGATTTGCGCAAACATTTCCACACAACATACTTCATCTCTGGTCGAACAGCAGAGATTCCTGTTACCTCATGACCCCATGCGTCGCATGCCACAAAGTGTCAGGTGATCTCGCGGTAACGTCAATATTATTGTTTATCAAATCTTCTGTCGGGATCACACATTCTTTTATACCGTTATGCAAATGAGAATCGCTGGTTTTGTTGGCAATACAACATTTTGCCCTAGAAGTACGGTTGGGAATAAACATATTATTATTAATTAGCGGAAGAATAGAGCTGCTTATTGGTTTTACAATGTCACTTTGTCCCCTTTATATTTTCTACGAGGGCATATTGAAAAGTAATGCCTCCATGGCTGTAACCTTTTTATTTTTTAACCGATTTTCAAAATTCTTTTTGTTCTCTATGTAATGCACTATTCACTTTTCGACATAGTCCCCATCCCTTTCCACGCATTGCGCCAACGCGTGACCAGTCGGGTGAACCCGTCGGAGAGGAATTCCGGGGTTGTTGTCGACATCAGAACCGAACGGCAGGCTTCACCTCGTCGTCAGAACGTAACTCATGCCCATTAAGGTGCTCATTCCTCTTTGGGAAGTGGTGAAAGTCGCAAGGTGCAAAGTCTTTCATTTTTGAACTGCAGTTTTACATCTTTGAACTATAGGCGCTGCAAACCCCTCTGATGTGTGGGCGATCGTGTGCGGACGGGCGTTATCGTTCTGCAGAAGAGGACCAAAGCTGCCATTCAGTCCTCGTGTCGACGACAACCCCGGAATTCCTCTCCGACGGATTCACCCGACTAGTCCACGCGTTGGTGTAATGCGTGGAAAGGGATGGTGACTATGTCGAAAATTGAATAGTGCATTACTTAGAGGACAAATGTGCCCTCGTACATTTTTTTGACTTAGAAGATTGAAATTCAGAATGTGTCTTACAATGGGCATATCCTACTTTGCAGTTTAGTTTGGTTTTGATTGGTCCATTGGGATGAGAGTTACGGGGGGATGAGTATGAGGGGACCATCTGGTCTCTGATATATAAGTATGTAAAGAACTGAAATTTGGTATATCAAATTCCACTAGGCAAGATATACCTTACTATGAAGTTGGACCGTATTGTTCCAGTGGGATCGGAGTTGTGGGGTAGAGTCACGTAGTTCATATAACTATTGTCCTTTTCTAATGTCAACGTATAGCATATGACATGTCATTCGATAAGAAATGGCGAGAAACAAAAGAAGGTAGAGTTGTTTTTGATTTTCTAAATATTATTTTGAAGCAAATAAATTTTTGTTTAAAAAACAGGGCTGAAACTACGGATAAACGGGGGAAGGGGGTGATAGATGATCTCAGGACTTCCGCTACATTCCTATACCCTCCTCGGAGGGACTAATTTCTTGTTATCAACATCTCTTCCCCATACTCTCCAACTTTGAAGCCATTCCGGCCTACCGATCATCAAATAGGTATAATGAATAGGGATGCTTTAATTTGCATCAACCTGTATACATTGCCTAATCACTATATTAAATACAATCTATCAACTAGTTTACAGAACTACATCTATCGTACAAAAATATTTGATCTGGAAATGGATACATCAAAATGCTAATAGCATTGAGGTAGGAAAGAACACCTTGCAGATATGAGTACCCTTTTCCTTGGAGATTCGATGGAGATATAGTCATTCAAGGTTGTCCCGAAGGTGATCGATAGAATATAAATCTAGAATTTTGCGTACGAGACCTCGTTGGCTATTGTAGCTCATCCAAGGTACCATAATGAGGCGTTCTGCCAATGTTGAAGTCATGTGTTCGAGTAATTGCGAACTAAACAGTTTACGAGCGCTCTTCGTCCAGAGAACCGATACAGAGTAAGCGTTTCCTGATTGTTAGCGTTCTTGGTAAGCCCTTGAAACTTTAGTAAGTGAATAATTTATGGGAATTCTTTCTGATATGCCAATTCCAGCTCCTCTGGGGACTACAGTCCTATTTCAAAGTCTATTAGATCACTTATTTCTCCCCTTTCCACTGAGGTTTATTCCCATAAATCTGGCCATGAGATTTTAAATTTCTTAGAAAACCCTTCCGTTCAAAGCGCGATGCAATTAATAAGTAGCAGAGTCGAGTACTTTCAGTAAGCACTACGCAAACGGACTAAACCTAAAGGAGCAACTTCAACAAAATTTACATGAACAAATAAAAAAGAACACACCAGCCAATGAATTGGACACATTTGATTAATGTTTTATTGGACTCCCTTTGACCCGAAATACATCATATGTACTGGTTTGCATAAAATGTTGAATATTCAGGTAGTCTTTGGAATGAATAACGGAAGAAGCGCTAATAACATGACGCCACCATAAAAACCTTAAGTTGTCTTGAAATGGCAAGCTGGATCCATTTTTCAGGGAGCTCCCGCCAAAATGTGTATCGCTAATCGTCAGACGACAAAATCTTCTTCCAGAAAACCATTGTGCAGTAAACAAGGGTTTTCGTATTGGCATGTGACTGCCGATTCGGATCCACTTCATTTCCTGGAACACGGTTCTGCCAGATTTGGGGCGCGAACAGTCTTTGGTTAAAAGAATTTGTCTATTGTTGCTGAGTGATATCTTGTTTTCCGTATTAAACGTTTTAAACGATGGCAGTCTTGCCAATGATTGGTTGTCATTAATCCACAGTTACCCCTTTTACACAAAGAATGTGGATCATTTTAACAACGGTTGAATATTCTGAATAGAGAACATCGGAGCTCAACCATATTCACACAGGAAAGCTCCATCGGAAAAGGAGAGGTAGCGCTTTATGCTTGTGTTTCCAGGGCGGCACCTTGCAATGAGAATTGTGGGTGATTCGCTCATCGGATTTTGGTGAACTTTTTTTGTTTTGTTTGGAATTTGCTGTTAAACAAATGTGCAATTGGAAATTTTTGTGTATGCTTTACGGTTTTCGAGATAGAATTTGGATGTGTCCTAATTTACATATTTGAGATGAAGAAAGATACTCCATCAGATAGAGCACCCTCAAGTTCCTATTCATTCCCTGTATTGGAATTTGCATAACTACAGTGGTATTCAAGATAGCAAAGGGGTAACAGACTTTTGACTAACCCTGTATATTCGACCAAATAAAAGTTCTTTAATTTATAAGCATTCCAACGATAATGTTGGACGAAGTGAGCGTCAATTGTTGAATCGTTCTGTATAAGCGTCTGTTATTTATTCATATTCTATTGCTAAAGCGTTTCTACGTGATCATCTACTATTGAAGCGAACGATTAGGCAGAAGTCAGATATTGATAAGCTTAAACCAAACAGTAATTTGCGCTTGATATCAATTAGCTATCGATAACAATTACTATAGAAGTTACGAGTTGTTAGATATATTACGAGGGCATATCGAAAAGTAATGCCTCCATAGCTGTAACTTTTTTATTTTTTAACCGATTTTCAAAATTCATTTTGTATCTGATACTTACATTTGTCCTCTATGGTAAAGCACTATTCACTTTTTGACATAGTCCCCATCCCTTTCCACGTATTGCGCCAACGCGTGACTATTCGGGCGAACCCGTCATCAGAACGCAACTCATGGCCCTTATGGTGTTCAATACTATATTTCTTTAACTATTGCTAAAAAATTACTTTTATTAATTTTTGTACATCTTTAATTATAACAAAAACTTTTGCATATTAAGACCTGTGCTATATCTCCATCAGAGGAAAGAACGCACATTCTAAAAAAAATTCAAAATACTCCGCGGAAGTGGTGAAAGGTGCAAAGTCTTTCATTTTTGAACTGCAGTTTTTCATCTTTGAATTGTAGGCGCAGCAACCCTCTCTGGTGTGTGGTAATCGTGTGCGGAAGGGCGTTATCGTTCTGCAGAAGAGGACCAAAGCTGCCATTCAGTCCTCGTGTCGACGACAACCCCGGAATTCCTCTCCGACGGGTTCACCCAACTAGTCTACGCGTTGGTGTAATGCGTGGAAAGGAATGGGACTATGTCGAAAAGTGAATAGTGCATTATTACATCAAATTGAAATAATTAGGCATATAAATTGAAATAAAATCGCCATTACTCTTTATCTCATAAAAGACATTGATCATTATTCATCAAAATATGTAATCTCATCAGTCATTCCACAGACCAATGCCATTCTAACTCACTAGACTACACATTGATTACAATTTCCTCTCAGTTTGAACATCCCTTCCACATGAGAGCTCATTGCAAAATTTATTTATCTAACATCAAAATTGTTCATTAACACAATAATGGGTTACTCTAATTGCCAAACTCTTATAAACACAACACTAATACATCAAATAAAGTCTGATAAACCTCACTTTGAAAGACAATCAAAGTAATTATCATTAACTTGAATTAATCAATATTCAAATTCACCATAAAAACACGTGAAACGTCACAAAAAAATAAAAAAGTTACAGCCATGGAGGCAATACTTTTCATATGCCCTCGTACATGCCATATCTTAGCACTGAATCTTCCCAATAGTACAGTAACTGTATCATTAAAACACGTAATTGGTGATAAAGATGGAAGAGAAAGGTGAATTTTAATTGAAGATTCAACTGTAGCTGCTGCAGTTGACATGGGTCAGGTTGCCCTTTGGATTCTTTGTTCGTTGGATTCTCGGTCTGTTCACGTGACCGAGTGGAACCAATTTTGATCATCAATAATTACTTGGTATATTGCCATCATGGTTACGTTCCTTCTTTATGTCCTGGTGGGACCCTTCACCCTGTTATTCGCTTACAGTGCCAAGTTTTTCTGGGAAGTAGTCAAGGTGATAAGCCAAAAGTGAACTTTCATTCTCGTTTGCGCCAAAACGGTACGTGATGTAAAGGTTTTACTGTGTTTTCCGTAATCAACGTGAAAAAACACTTAGGATTCACCAAGTAAAGTTCAAATGTTTGTCTATTATTTTTCACTTCCTTCCTTCAAGCTCTTCTGTCACGGTCCGATACAAAACCAGGTACATCTATCGTACCGAAACGGCCGTGACGTCAGATGTGAACTCCCGGTCTCTCGTGAAAAAAACGTGGAGCGATAATGAGAAGCAAATTATAAGAACCCCGATCGAGGGAGAGAGAGAGAGAACCAACCCGGGAAGGCGAAATGGTAAAGGCCAAGAACGGAAGTCAGAAAAGTAGAAGAGGTCAGTACTGAAACTGCTTCCGATGTGGAAAGAAGAAAATTGAGTCCCACTAATTTGCAGAAAAATCGAGAGTTTTCCAACTCAAATATTTGGAAGAAGAGCAAATCGGAATTCTCCTGCTAGCGTAAAATAGGAAAGAGAATCAACGATGGAAATTTCTCAGCTCCTGTCTGCAGCTACGAACTAGCTACGAACATTTAGCCTTCTTCACTCTTGATAATGAAAATAATGTGCGGCAGACAGCAATAGGAAAATTTTTCCACGCGACGAGGCCTGTCTACGGGATATTTCCGTGTGGTTTCATCAGATACCTGAAGGATGATCTTGGATTCATCAAAGGATTCGATATCTTAAATATCTTAAATTATCGTCCGTAAACCTTCGTCCGCAGTGGAATTAGCGATAATCTATTAAAACAATTGCATTATCCTTATGCTAATTCTTCGTCCGCTGCCCGTTCTCTTACTACTACGCAGTTGGAAACGTTAGTGCGTACTTAGTTCTACAGACATACGTCTTTTCTTCTAACTGCGCTAGTCCTCCTTAGCACCTATTTCCATAGTGTATAATTACAGTGCTACAGTTAACGGTGATGCGTCCCTTGTACTATTTCATAATCTAATTATTAATTTAAGAGAAATTTGGAAGGCGCTCACCATTTAATTGGTGATGAATATTGTCTCAGCCTACTACAATATTCTTAGATGTATTTAAGCAAGTACACTATATGATCAAAAATATCTGGATACCCCTCGCAGATCATCGATTGGCCCAATGTCACATGATAATGACTTGCACATCATTTAAATAGCTTCCCACACCTTCAGACACAACTCTGCTTGGACATTGGCAAGAATGGGTCGTTCGGCAGAGCTCAGTGAGTTCCAACGTGGAACCATCGTTGGATGTCACCTATGCGGCAAGTCCGTGCGTGACATTTCCAGCCTTCTTCAGATACCCAAGTCAACAGTAGGCGATGTCATTATGAAATGGAAGACCCGGGGATCAACAACAGTTCAACAACGAACCGGTAGACCCAAGAAACTAACGGACAGAGACCGTCGAGTGCTTCGTCGTGTCACCCGCAGCAACCGGAAGTCCTCTGCAGAAAAAATTGCCACAGAGTTTCGAAACGCCTCTGCAAATGATGCCAGTACCATGACAATTCGTCGGGAACTGCACACGATGGGATTCCATGGCCGTGCTGCTGCCCACAAGCCCCACATCAGCAGGGTCAACGCCAAGCGACGTCTGGAGCGGTGCAAAGCCCACAGAAACTGGACAATGGACCAATGGAAACGTGTAATGTGGACAGACGAATCTCGCTACACACTCTGGCAATCCGATGGACGAGTTTGGGTTTGGCGCATACCTGGAGAACGCTTCTTACCTGAGTGCACAGAGCCCACAGTCAAGTTCGGAGGAGGAGGAGTCATGGTGTGGGGCTCATTTTCATGGTACGGACTGGGCCAGCTCGTTACTGTGCAAGGAATCATGAACTCCGACCGTTATCTGAATGTTTTGGACAACTGTGCACTTCCAACGTTGTGGCAATTTTTCGGAAACGGGCCATTTCTCTACCAACACGACAATGCTCCGTGCCACAAAGCGAGGCGTGTACAGCAGTGGTTTGCGGACTCAGGGGTCGAAGAAATGGGTTGGCCGGCACAAAGTCCCGACCTTAACCCTATAGAGAGTCTGTCGGATGAATTGGAAAGACGCTTGCGGGCCAGATCACATCGGCCAACTTCCGTACCTGAACTGATTCTCGCTCTTCGGGAGGAATGGAGGAACATTCCGGAAAGTACCTACCAACATTTGGTGGAAAGTCTTCCCCGAAGGGTGGAAGCTGTGATTCGGGCAAAGGGAAGTGCAACGCCCTATTGATTTCCATGAAATCGTGGCTAGAGCGCAAACGTGCATGTGTCCGGATATTTGTGATCATATAGTGTATGTTCGAGCTATCAACATCTAAGTGCTTTCAATCTTTTAAGAATTCTTCATGCTGTACACAGTGATAGTGTCATATGTTTCCTATAGTGCTTATTGATGTGCATCAAAAGTGTGGTTTCTATTTGAGCCAAAAAGTGTTATTGTCGACGCTCAGTGATAGTGTTGTCGTTCTCTCATAGTGCTTTGTGTTGGAAATAAAAACTTGCGTGTCAACAAAAGACAGTGAATACGTTGTGTTTGTTTATGAAAGAAAACAGTGTCTTTAATTTCTGGTTATTAACTACCTTAATAGTATCATATTTTCCAAGTAATAGAAGGCGTCGCTTGGAATTACAATTCTATTCATTAAGCTTCAAGTAGTGATAAGAAATTGGAAGCTGGTGTATATTTGCATTATTCTGATATTAAATAAATTGAGTTATCTTAATCCATTGTCCCTTACTTCTGTTTATTAAGTACCGAAAGATACTTTATGCCGTCAGCGTGGGGAAACGTGTCTGTCTGTCTGTTCGTCCGTCCGTAACTCTAACTCCTCCGAGGCTAAGAAAGATTTTCCAAATATGTTTTCGTCAGTCGATAAATATGGTTCATGGCACGAATAGTTTCAATTATCTAAATAGTTCCATCAGCACGTGCACAAATGATACCTTCACGACCCAAGCTAGCAATTTTCAATGGAGAAATATATTAAGTAATATATCAAACAAAACGTAATGACGTGATAGAAGCGGATATATATTACTATTTTCGCCAATTGATAAATATGGTTCCCGGAATGAAAATGGTTGAAATTGAAACAATGGCACGTGCTATAATGGTACCTTATGACACCCTCAATTATTTTCAATGATAAGATATGGCATGTAATTTATCAAACAAATTGGGATGATATATCATGAATGAATATAACGTAAAATCATTCATAGTCGAAATTGGTTCAAAGGCACTTGGTTGAGTGGAACCAATATGGTTCATCCGAAATTTCAATGCTAAAATATGGCATGTTATATATCAAACGACTTTGAATGATGTGTCATGAATGAATATAACGTAAAATTAATGATAATCGAAATTGGTTTCAAGGAACCTGATTTAGTGAAACCATTGTGGTTCATTGAAACTTTCAATGATAAAATATGGCATGTAATATATCAAACGACTTGGAATAAGGTGTCATGAATGAATATAACGTAAAATAATGATAGTCCGAATTGGTTTCAAGGAACCTAGTTTAGTGGAACCATTATGGTTCATTGGAAATTTAAATGCTAAAATATGGCATGTAATATATCAAACAACTTGGAATGATGTGTCATGTATGAATATAATGTAAAATTAGTGATAGTTTTAATTGATTCAAAGATACGTGTTTAATGATATCTTTATGGTCCATTAGAAACTTACAATTTTTAACATCGGGCGGTTTAAAAATATGGTTCCGCGACTGGTTTAGTTTAACCTTTCGGTACTTGGTTATGTCAATCCTTAATGGTTTATTTAACTTACATTTCCACTGCCACGTAACACCTCCTCACTTTCTTTTAATCTTTCTGTAAGCTTCAAACTGCGCAAACACGTGACATTATGTATTAGTTAGCTGGTGGTTAAGGAATGTATCGGGAAAGTTACTGAATCAGACATACACCACATCATTCAATGTTTTCGACCCCGGAACTCTCGTCATTGAAGACTCGTCATCGTCATTGCTCTAATCCACGAAACGTCTTTGAAAGTGTTCGGCAGTTCATGTTGTGTCGGTGTCCGTTATGCATTACTGTGAATGGTTGGAATTTTGATACAGGATAAGTTTCGCCTAAAATAGCATTTTACGCTTTTTCCTGTATTGTGTCTTGTGTATCTATAAGTGTAGTCTATCTCTTGCGTTTCTGGTGAAGCTTTTCTATGTGAATATAGTTCAGCGCGATATACTCTGCTTTCCCTCAATATTTGTCCGTTAAGTTCGAGGTGCCCGCCATCAGTCCCTTTTTGATATCAGCTAGGTCGTTCTTTCCTGATAAGCTACTGCGTTTAGGCCTTAAGTACAATGTAAGTCAATATATAAGTCACAAAACAAAATATCTTCAAATTGCTACAATTTGAAATTGTGCTATGAATATCAGTCGTTGAATGATGCTTTACGCAATGTCGGGGCAGGTAGCAGCACTGCGGCTAAGATGCTAGGTGCATTAGCTGATTGTATCTGTGATGAACAACGTGCCATAATTCGATTTCTGTGGGCGCAGGGCAAATGTGCTGATCAAGTTCACAAGGAAGTGTTACCTGTTAAAATATTTATCCAGAAAGCCGTTTACATCTGTGGAGTACTTCTGTTGGATGACAACGCTCGTCCGCACAGTCAAATATGACTATCCGGACTTGGAACCATACGACTTTCACCTCTTCAGCCCATTGAAGAATCACTTGGAAGGTCACCGGTTACACGATATGGAGGTATGTTGGGAAGTTACCAGTTGGCTACGACATCAACCACAAACCTTCTTCGCTTCTGGCTTTGAGAGACTCGTGAAACGCTGGGACAGGTGCCTAAATGTTCATGGAGATTACGTTGAAAAACAACCAAACTTCCATCAGGTAACTATTTCAATTTTCTCTTCTATGCCATTTTGCGACTTATATATTGACTTACTATTTTAATTGCTTGAATCATATGATTTCAAATTATTTGTAAATAAGAACAAATTAAAATAAATTTTCTTACGTTTCCCACGATTCTAATTCGTTGACCAATGCGTGTCTGTGTGTTTATTTATAAACAATTAAAATAAAAGTAAAATATTTACCCATAACGATGCAGCTGAGTATTATCGCCAGGTTAAAAAGGAACGCCATTATACAACATGCTGCAAGTTCAATTTCAACATACTGAAATATTAATTTGCAAAGTGACTGATCGTATCTATCATAAGTTTATTGGACATACGGTATATATTTCAGTTTTTTTCAGATTACCTATGTCTATTTTACTAATTTTCTCCTCTTCCTCCTCCTCAGGCTCTTGTCCCCATTGTAGGGGACGAGGTATGGGTGGACGATAAGAGATAAAGATATGTCTGACCCTTGGACGTATAGCTGTAAAATAAAACTGCAAATGTTATACTTGGATCTTAACGTAACTACTCCTAAATTATTAATTTTCTATATTGCTGAATATTTAAAAGCAGTTATCAGATATTTTAAAATAATTTTATTCAGGAAATTATGCAAAGACCTTTAAACACATACTAGACTGTTGTGAATTAGAAGTCGTTTTTATGCGAATAATATGTACATTTAAAAGCCAAAAGTCGTGAAATAAACCTAAACAACACACAATCTTTGCATCCAGATACATTTTCTATGAGGAGTGTAGATAAAAAAAAACTGGCCAATTCTGCTTTTCTCACTGTTGAGTTTAAGGTATCATCTGAATATGCAGGTTGAAATGTATTAAAGAATATTTGAAGAAATATGCAAAACTCATCACAACCCGTCTGGAATCTAATGTGAAATTGCTGATTACTTGCAAAATTCAACGTGTCCAGAAAAGGCATTTTTCCTCTCCTGAAAATTATATCAAATGAACTTGGTTAGTTTTCCATCTAGACCCCTCATATAATTTTATTCCTTGTGTTATGATGATGGCAAGGCGACGAACGTGCATGATTGTGGGAGCCCAATGCAAGGGGCATGTCATTTCTGAGGCTGATCAGAAGTTCAGCACGACCATCGTTTGCACGATAGCGTGAAAATGGAAGAACTCAACTGCGATATATCAACTTTTGATGAGCTCTCTTGGACCCCTTCAGGCACGTGCACTAATGTTAAGAATATGAACTTAGGGCATGTAATATATCAATCGATTCGTACAGACGAGTCATAAGTGAATACAGTGTTACTTTTTGTTTATCACTTAAGCATTGTTGATGGCAGTTTGGAGCATGTGCCCGTTATGGAGTTTTGTCGATGCAAATGCTCATTTCGTTGTAAAATTCAGTGCTGTTGGGCCTATTGTAAGATGTGACTAATTAATGTTAAGGCGATTGTTAAGAATGGCTCAGTAATGTTAGGCCTATAGTTAAAGATGGCTAATTAATGTTAGGTCTGTTGTTAAAAATGGTTAATTAATGTTAGGCCTATTGTTAAAAATGGCTAAATAATATTAGGCCTATAGTTAAAATGACTATATAATGTCAGGCTTATTGTTAAAATGGCTATATAACGTTAGGCCTATTGTTAAAATGGCTAATTAATGTTAGGCCTATTGTTAAAAATGGCTAATTTGGCTAATTAATTTAGACCTATAGTTAAGAATGGCTAATTAATGTTTGGCCAATAGTTAAACGGTTGTTTTGAACTATCTGACCAGAGCTTGCGATGCGTTTTTCTCCTTTCGTTTCTATTGTTGCTCCTGCGTTTTTTCCTCCTTTCAAATTCAATTGTTGGGTGATTTTATGGCTGTGTTTGGCGCGAAGTGATATCACATATTTGGTGTTTCTGGTAGCGGACTTTTATTGTCTTTGGTTGTGAAGTGGCTTGTTTCTGGATTTAGGCGTTGGAAGGCGTGTTTTTGCCGTTTTTTCCCGTCGTGCTGTAGCTGTTGCCATCGCAACCACACGTAATTAGAATATCGCGGTGGTTTCGAGCTATTTGTGGATTTCTGATTTTCTTTTTGCTTTCTGGATGATTAGCCATTGTCGAAAGGAACCATGTCTTAAAGGTAAGCCAGCATTTTTTGAGCGTTCTGGTGTTGGGTTAGGTTAACTGAGGTTGGGTTAACTTAGGTTTAACCATAAAATGAGTTCCCGTAACTTTCTGGCAGCCATTTCTGTGACCACTAAAAAATACGGATCATTAGCCTCCTGTAACCGGCCGAGGGGAAATCAACTGCCCCCTGTAACCAAATAGGATGGGGTATATATCAATTATTTACCCCCGGAGGGGAACGTCGTAGACAGAACGCCGAAGGCGTTCGAGTAACGGAAAACAGTGACCAATGAGCCTCGACCAATGACCAATTGAATGAGGCCCGCAGGGCCGACGTGAGGCGCGAAGCGCCGAGAGTGGTAAAAGTTTGTTAAATTTAAAGGTAGTTTTTTTCCACAGATTAAGGAGAAAACATTAAAAATTTGTTTTTCTCCTTAAATCTGTGGTTTTTTCCTTAGATAACCTCTCTCAATATACGGTGGGTAGTTCATCACTGGAACTACTTTTAGATTTGGTCACGTAATCTGAAAAAAGCGCAGCTTCCTGAACAATCGACTGGAAAGAAAACGCGCGCCAACAATTGAAATGAACAAACGCGAAAAACGCAAAACACCGTGGTCAGATAGTTCAATTTAACCAGTTAAACTGACTATATAATGTTAGGCTTATTGTTAAAAATGGCTAAATAATACTAGGCGTATAGTTAAAAAATGGCTAATTAATGTTAGGCCTATTGTTAAAAATGGCTAATTAAACTTAGACCTTTATTTAAAAATGATGTGAGTGTGGATAAAATCAAATTTCTATTGCTTATTTAAACCAAATGCAAGTAAAAGGGAAATATTGGAATTTAAAATCACGTCTTCGTCACAGGTAAAGCTCCTTGGAATGCTTACAAGATTTTTCCCGATAATGCTTTGCAACAATGATTAAGAATGGATGAATGGTAACTTTGATTAAGGGATGAATAGCTCTAGCGGTGGAAAGAACATAGGCGAATTAGTTTAAAACATTTAGACGTGCGAGCATTTCATTTCTCATTTCGCGCGTGTTTGGAAAGTTTCGTGTGAACGCTGAAATCGAATACGTAAACTGACATAAAATATGACTGTAATATTAAACAAGAAATATTTTTATTCTTCCTTGAAAATCGTTTTACGAGTTATATTCTTGTTTAATATCAACTAAATTTCCCATACTAAATTTCCGAAGAGGCACTTAATCTGGCAAGCCATATGGACCAGGATGGAATGTCTCGGTGCAATTTCATGCAGAATGGGCCATGAACGCCGAATGAATGTCTAAAAAGAGTATTGAATCCTTTCGTCCTTTGTCATCATCAGCTTGATAAAGTTTTGGTTTGGCCAGAATTAGCAAGCGCTTTTACGCTCGAAACGTTGTGGATTACCTAGATCCCATACATCTGGATTATAGTATAGGAAGAACAACGCTCCAAATGTCCGATAAACTAGCAGATTTAGAAATTCTCGTCGCTATTGTAAGACTTAAGTATTCAGCCAATACAACGGATCTTCAGACATTAAAAGCTTTCCGAATTAATTAGATCAGGAATCAGCAAAAGGGTTGCAAAAACCCATGGAAAGTCGGTTATGGAGAGGACACAGAGAATGCTTCGGAAAGCGATCGAGAGGAATTCCAATCTACTTTATCCAACATAAATAATAACTAGACTTGTAATAAAACGTTCCTACAAATTGCATTAAAAAAGTTGAGGGTTCTTAAATTTTGTTAAATTTACATCCAGACACAGCTTATATTAGTTCGAAAAATAAAAAATTGAGTTATGAATGACTTACTCGGCATTTTATTAGTTGCTTTACAAGAGCGAACTAAGAAAATTCAATTACACATAAGAATATCATCGTACGTCTTCAGCAATTCCCCTTTGAGTATAAGCTTAGAAGTTAAAAGCGAAAATAAGTTTTTAACTCAGACATTGAAAGAGCAATAAAGTTTTTCTCTATGAAACAAAGATCGCATTTCATTGTAAGAATTTCTATTGTCTTGACGATTATTATGAACCACGGTCTATAGATATTCATGGTCATCGAGCTCCATTGTTAAAATGAAGCTAAAGTTTCTAGCTCCCAATAGGGCGGGAACTCTATTGAAAAGTGGCGCTGCATGTACAATCGGCCCAAAAACGCCTGCAGCGCCGCCCTATCGACAGACAGAAACTTTACTTTCATTTTCAGTTTCAATGAAATATCGCTATCGCAGGTCACGGTCGGTCCTCGTGCGATCTATGCGGCAGCTGGCGCGATCTGTTTTCCTTAGCTTCTCGAAACAATGGAAAATGGCCAAAGCTCGATGACCATGAATATCTATGAACTATACTCTATCCAACGAAAGTTTGAGTGGACATGTCCAGTTAAACTTCTTATTTCAATTGTTAGACATTGTTGCCAAAGTAGAATCAACAATAGTAGTTTTACTGGACAGACTACAGCTGATATACTCGGCCTTGCCGGGCTCTTTTTTGATGAAATTTGGCAATATCTGAATGTGAATATACAGGAAAAATGAACATATGAAAAAAAGCTTAGGGATAATATAGTAAAAATTCATATTGAAGAATCGAAAAGAATTCTTTTAAAGTGCTCCTAATGGTTGGCCTCTCCCACTACTCGACTTCGCTTGTGTTGGAATGTTGTGTATAGCTGAGTGAGTTCGACGCAGTGCCGAAGAAACAAGATTGTGAATTAATTTTTTAATTAATTAATTAAACATACAAAAATTGCAAAATGTCATCAAAAAAGAGCCGAATATCATCGTACGTCGTTAAGCGCCGGGTATATCAGCTAGTTCATAATAAATCGAAAACTAGTCCTCGATGCTTGAAATAAATTTTAAATCAAAGAAAAGAATCCATATTTTATGACCAATGTAAAAACTTAGCTTTCAACATAACATGCGAGTTTATGTGTTAATTGATGAAAAAAAACGGAACAAATCTGGAAAGCATAAAACATTGGAAACTTGGATCCAGTTAATCAAAAAATAAACTAAGCAGACAGACCAAAAAACTAAGCAAAAATAAATTTGCATCACTGTATCAAGTTTCATTAATCTAGACCTATTTTTACTCGCAAAATACTTTTACGGAGGGCCGTAGGGGAGCAAAGGGGTAAAATATGAAAAAAAGCAGAAATTGTTTTTATGAAAATTATGTGAATTATTCTTGGTTCAAATATCTAAGTCGTATGTAAATTTGCCATAGAGTGGGGTTGACCGGATGCGAACGTCAAAATTAACCCTATTTTGTGACTTTTTTTTGTTTGGATTTCGGGTTCCCTAAAAATCAATTTTCATTTTGGATATCCGGCCAGGCCCCTAAGTAATGGCAGACAGGAATTGTGATCCCTATCTTCTCAAAAAGGAAGATCAGAGAGATTGCAACAACTAGCGAGGCATCTCTTTCCTGGGAAAGTGTATGCTAAGTGTCTGGAGAAGAGAAGTCGGGAAATCGTCGACTCAAAACTGTCGGGGGAGCATTTGGCTTCCGACCTGACCGAAGCACGACGGATCACATCTTTGCTCTAACAAGGAGAGGCTACGACGTTGGGAAAACGGATTCAGGTGGGACTTTGCGTATACGTAGAGTATCCTTGCCTGTGAATGGGTGCAGAGCCTTAGCGCGCACTATACAGCCATTCGCGAGATAATTAACCTGAAATTTGGGCGCCTGAAGCGGCGCGCCTTATGTACGCTTTGCGCACATGATTTGTCAGCAGCAATGGTAGTGCAACAGTAAAGACTGTTTCACATGGAGCTTTGCGGAGCGGAAAACACGTGCAAGCGCAATCCGCGGGCAAAAGCGGACTTTTTCCGCTAAACTGAGGCGTTTCACATTCACGCGCAAACGTTGCAGATCCGCTCCGCAACTCTCCATTTCAAGGAAGTCTGGAAATTTTGCGGAATCCGCTTTGCCTTAGCCAATCAGGAAGCAGGTGAAGCGCAAAGCATATAGGGGGAACCTAAAGCGGGAGAGATAAAAATCGTAGGCCATGAAAATTACACTCTACTACACAGAGATGGCCAGCAAATGTGTGTTTCATGAGAAACTTATTTCTTTAATTTCTGAACGAATTTCAATTTGGAATACCAAATAACGGAACACAGAAATGCTCAGCTAAAATAAAACAAAACCAGGTAAAAGTCGGTTTCTATTTTCTCGGGTGACATCGATGAGCGATCAGCCCCTTGACGTTTTAAGCCTATTTTACATAAAGCTTGTTTCAGCCCGTCTAGCTCTAAATTTATTATTGTACACTGAGTTAGCAAAACTCATGGGATAGCAAGCACATTGATTGATGGGCATGGCTCACGAATTCACAGGGATAACGGATTCAGGGAATGGACCATTAGACGTTGTGGGAAGAGCTTGGATAAGTGATTAATCAGAAATGGCACGTCGTCGCGAGTTGACGTCTTTTGAACGGGGTATGATAGTAGGTGCCTGACGCATGGGATGTTCCATTTCGGCAGTGGTGCAGGAATTTGGCTTTCCCCGCTCAACTGTCTCCAGGGTGTATCGGGAATGGCTGGATGAAGGCATCACAGTCCACAACAGGCAACATACCGGGCGTTCAGCTGCCCTGAATGATCGTGACCGGCGACACCTGGGACGAATGATTCAGAGAGACAGGAGCGCAACAGTGCAGCAAATCACAGACCACTTCAATACTGGCTGCATCAGAAACGTCTCTCGGTGGACAATCCGTCGGAATCTGTATGCCCTCAGGTTTGGCAGCCGACTCCCTACACGGGTGCCAATGCTTAACCAGCGTCATCGGACACTCCGGCGTGCATTTGCCACCAACCATTTTGGCGTAACAGTGGCGTAACGTCATATGGTCAGATGAGGCACGATATCAAGTGCACCACGCTGATGGGAGGCACCGTGTGTGGCGCAGAGCTCACGAAACGATGGATCCCGCATGCCAACAAGTGGTGGTGCAAGGTGGTGGGGCGTCAGTGATGCTCTGGGGTGCATTTTCCTGGTTTGGAATGGGCCCTCTGGTTATCCTGGACTAAACGTTGAATGGTCCACGGTATCGTCAACTCATCGGAGACCATCTGCACCTGTTTTTGACATTTCAACATCCTGACGACGTAGCAGTCTTTCAAGATGACAATGCTCCATCACATCGCTCCAATCTCGTCCGCGAATGGTTCGAGGAGCATGCAGGAGAGGTCCAACGACTGAGCTGGCCAGCCCGGAGCCCTGACATGAATCCCATCGAGCATATCTGGGATGCTGTTGAAGTCAGGCTCCGGGCACTGGATCATCCGCTCATAGAATAGGCAGCAACTGTCTTCGGCTCTGCAGACTATCTGGTGTCAACTGCCCAGAAGTGTACCAGGGACTTGCAGACTCACTACCACACCAGACTTTAAATTGCTGCACTCCACAGGGCCAGAAGTGACCCGACCAGATACTAAATAACTATCCCATGAGTTTTGCTAACTCAGTGTATTTATTATCTAGTAAATGATATATCGCATTATAGAATTTATATTTGCGGAAAGTTATGCAAGAAGACACATCACGAAAATCTCGTGACGATGTATGTGCGGCCAGGCCGACATCAATGACCGACAGCCCGCCCGTAGCTGATGTTCACCGTCACGGGACTTTAGTGATTTTTCCCGCATAAATTTCGTAAAATATAATTCCTATAAATGATAAATTATTTATGTATTAATTAGACACATTACAATAATGCATAAACGCGACGGGGCTGACCGATGTCTTCCGAGAAAATTAGAGAATGCTACTCTCGACTTTTACCCAAAAGGGGTTTAATTTTTTGTTAAATATTATTGTAATTAAAATATATATTTTTTATTACACAAATACTGGGCAGTACAGTTCTTGTATCTTTAAATTATACTCCGCCAAATGAAAAATTAACAATATATAACATCTCCGTTTAAAAAATTGTTGATAAGTTTTTACTTCAAAAGCTTAGTTTTAGACTCCATTTTACGAAAGAAGATACTATTTTAGAGAGACCAATCAGGAGACAGTTTAAGCGGAAAAGTTGAGGGATCAATCAGGACCAATTAAAAGTTGAGTAGTTTTAATTGTGAAATGCTCAATGGATTCCGCGTTTCCACGCGGAATGCGCACGGAGGCGCCACTATACGCAATATATACGGATCTGCATCCGCTCCGCCAGGGATTTTCTATGTGAAACAAGCTTAAAACGTGCGCTCAGCATCTCGTAATTCTTTGCAGGTTGTTGGTTTAAGTCCCGGCCTGGTAACTTTTTTCAAACCTCTGCACAACGTTTTTTTTCATTCATTACTATGATTAACGATTAAAAATGCACTTTTTTTTACTTTGTCTCTCAAGATTCTTTTTTTTAGCAAGTTATAAAAACATTGCGCTTTTATAACTTTTATTAAAAACTAGCTGAGTCCGCGACTTCCTACACGTGGCATTTATTTTTGATTTATTACAAAGCTTCTTTGTATACAATGTTTGAAGTAGTATGAACAAAGAGCTTATTTGCTTCACTAACACCGGAGATAGCCACATAGAGCTGGGCGTGCGAAACGCAACTGACACTACGATCCACAACACGCAGCGTCTGGCCTTGTGCTTTGTCTGTTGTCATGGCATAACATAAGCTCACCGGGAATTGTACACGTTTAAACCGAAATGGAAAATTGGTAGGAATAAGTGGGATTGGGGATATCAAAATCGCTCGCCTGCACTACTCTGTATGATGTTACGTTGGAGAGAAGTAACTTTAAGCCTCGTACCTTTACACAATTTCGGTGAGCTTAAATTTCGAAACAGAATAATAGGGGCGCCCTTTTTCAAATTATTTTTGTGTGATAAAAGACCAGGTGCGCTAAGGGAATTTAAAAATTCAACTGGATAATTGGTAGAGTCATCTTGCTTTATAAAGATATATTCCACAATTTCTCCCTCAACATGAGTAAGTATGTCCGAGTTAATTCTTGCAGCTTGATCGTTTCGAGGTGTCAATATAGCCCTTTCACAAAGCTAAGAGTTCTCATGAGTTACTGTATGCATTTGATCACCATAAACGGAAGAAATGAGGTCTTGAAGCGAAAGTACTGTACTGCACAAATTACCAGGCAAAACGATTTGACCATGTTCTTCCGGATATATGCCCTCGCCAGTTTTTAACAAAAAATCAGAAAACACCTGTGAATTTGTATTGCCTCCTATTCGCGCCCGCATGCACACTGTTAAGTGCATTCGTGTGATGTGTCGTCACAGACTTGAGTTCTCCAAGCATGCTCTTATCTCATCTGCCCTTGTTGCCCGTAGTACAACTGGTAATGTCTGCTTAAAATCACCACAAAAATGATTTGTGACACCATCCATAGGTTGATCATTTTGTCGAATATCTCTGAGGGTTCTATCAACCGCCTCTAATGCTTCTCGATTAGCCACGGCACTCGTTCTATATTATTAAGCAGCAATCGCGTCGAACCTTGGCTTTGTCACAGTTCCTGGAGATGTCACATACTGGGTGATCACTGATATCCAGATCTATCGGAATTTAACACATTGTATGAGCACTTTTATCACCGGGTAACAAAGTGGATGCTATTCCGGACGAAGGCACTGCAAGAGCTATTTTACCTTGGGACGAATTTTTTTCCTATCCCACCAGGTGCATCCAAAAACAGAATTTCTCCTATATTATTGTTGACACTCTGACAAACGCATTCGAATACAGTGCGCTGTTCTTCCGTTAGATTTTGGACGCCGTTTTGCAAGGTTTCCGCAAGTTTGCTGGATTACAACTTATTTCCGCTGCGTACTTCTGTTGATGCGTTCACCTTCTACTAATGGCGCTGGCAAGCCGTACTGGGAAAACCAAAATTTTCTCCTATAACCAAAATTTTAATAACTACGTGACCAGATTTTTAATAACTACCAAGGATTGATTAAGAGCACTATTACGCAATCTATCTTTCAGTTTGCCTTCAGTATTTTGTCCGATATTCCTGTAAAAGTCTTCCGCCAGCTTATCTTGGAATTTTTGCCAGAACACTGCAGCATCAGAAAGGGCACGAAATACCAGCAAAACGGCAAACAAATGACCTAAGCGATGTGGATTGTCATTAAAGCATACTTCAGCCAGAGCATCATCCCAACGCTAGTCATCATCAAGGAAGTGTCGCTCTCGGCAAGCCTCTCGGTAAGTGGATACTAGATCCCATTGACCGTTCGCATATCGGCAAAGAAATGGGACCCCGCACTGTATGCAACAGCATTGTTCTCGTCATTGTTTGGATAAACCGTGTAAACTCTTCCGATAACGTGTTCTTTAAATATGCCGGGTTCGCTATATTTGATTGTCTCGGATTTTCTAACCGATCTGTCACATTTTCACGGTTAAAATATATTCCCTGTCCTCCTTCAAGGTAAACATCGACATGTATCACAGACGGGTGTCTTTCGTGAATAGGGAAGTTCAAAATGCGCAATACTGCCACTGAAGAGCTTATGTATCGGCCCGACTGAAATCTTATGACTTCGTCGTGATCATTTTTCAACGCAAATGTGACTTGGCCACTACCCTTGTTCACATACATGCAAACATGATGATTCAATGCTTTTGCACATTCAACGTTAATGCGAGCTTGAAATGTTTTAGATATCGGCAAATAGGGTACGATCCATCTATTCTCCAAAACAATTTCTTAGCCACGTGAACCCACCTTGCTCAGGTGAGCGTCGACGATGGGACTGATATCTTTTAGAACATCTTCTCCCATTATCGTTTGCTCTATCAATGCTTCTGGATATCTTTTAGAACACCGGCCGTCGTGCATCCAATTTCTGTTTGATGTCTCGCAAACACCGTGAACCATGTGTTTCTTTACGATGTCAAACAATGTTGGATCTGTGTTACGGCCCGGGAATTCAGCACTTATCAGCTTATCAACACTGTTGGAACGTATTTTTTCTTCCAGCCACAGGAAAATATGTGCGTGAGGCAGGCCGCGCTTTTACCACTCAACGCTGTACATGAACCACAAAGCTGACCCAAAAACGCTTTTTTTTGTATCAGGTTGATCAGAAACTTCAATTTCAAATGGAAAACTCTTGCTCTTATTTTATGTCATCATACGACGCTTGTCCTGCAAAACGTTCTTGAGTGTTTTCGTTCCACTTTGGATTAGTTGTGAATGTAATAAAAAGATCAGGCCTTCCGTATTTTCAATAGAGGGACATGTCATTTACTTAATTTCATGTAATACGGACTCTTAGGTGTTTCATCGGATATGTTCAGATGGCGCTGAAACGACGACGACGACTCCATAGTTTTGCTATATGTTCAAAGTTTAGCAACGATTAAATCGACGGGCGAAAACCATCATAGAACTTGTCAAATTGTTTTACTAAAGCATGTCTGGTCAGTGGCGTACTGGAAAATTTTGTACCCAAGGTCGCGGTGTAAAGTACAGTCAACCAAAGGAAATAATCCACACGAGTTTAATACTTAATAATACATTTCCTGCTAATGTGTTGTTTTAATAGCTTTTTAATTATAATTAATGAAATTTAATAATTTTAATACTGTTAACTCTAAATATAATATTAAATTATTAAAAATAAATTAATATTGAAACGGTAAAACTTAGAGTAAACTTCAAGTGTAGATTACTTCCCTTAGATGACTGTACTATTTGTTTTTAAAAGCTTTTATTAACCTTGCAATGTTAGTTTGTTTAGGTCAAATCTTGTAATCAATATTAAAACAACTTCCCGACAAGCTAGGGAGCTGAAACTTGACACACATACAGGATCGATGACAATTTATGGTAAAGAAAAAAATTTTCAAATCGGTTCACTGGTTCGTGTTCTAATGGTACAAATTCATTACTACGAACTGTTTGTTGTGACAATTGAACAATTCGTTATGGCGAGAGTTAAATGCATCTATTGTTTACTGTTGCAAAATAAAGCTTTATTGTTGCCACTAAATAAAACAGTATAAAAGCTTGGTTTCATAAAACCCTTTTCCTCTTATCTTGTTTAGATTTCCAACGGAACATGAGAGGTACGTTTATTTACAGTAAATATCTTATTTATAAATTGTTAACTTCCATAGTGCCTAACAACAATCCAACCTTCATTTTTTCCAACAAACGAAAAACACTGATTGGTATAATCCAATCCTATATATTAATACCACGGTCTATAGATATTCATAGTCATCGAGCTTTGGCCATTTTCCATTGTTTCGAGAAGCTAAGGAAAACAGATCGCGCCAAGTGCCACTTAGATCAACACCTCCTAAAGAGATCGCACTATTCCCGACCGCAACCTGCGATAGAGATTTTCATTGAAACTGAATAGGAAAGTAAAGTTTCTGTCTGCCGATAGGGTGGCGCTGCAGGCGCAGTTGGGCAGATTGTACATGCAGCGCCACTTTTCAATAGAGTTCCCGCCCTACCGGGAGCTAGAAACTTTAGCTTCATTTTAACAATGAAGCTCGATGACCATTTTCCATTCTTTCGAGAAGCTAAAGAAAACAGATCGCGCCAGGTGCCGCATAGATCGAATCAGGGCCGACCGTGACCTGCGATAGAGGTTTTTCATTGAAACTGAAAATGAAAGTAAAATTTCCGTCTGTTGATAGGGCGGCGCTGCAGGCGTTTTTGGGCCGAATGTACATGCAGCGCCACTTTTCAATAGAGTTCCCGCCCTATTGGGAGCTAGAAACTTTAGCTTAATTTTAACAATGGAGCTCGATGACCATGAATATCTATAGACCGTGACCGTGATTAATACGCAAAGCATTTTTTGTATAAGCAAAATTGGCACTTCTGCGCATGGGCATCTGAAGCCAACAAAGAAAGTTACGACAATCCGTCGGAAGCCAGAGATTTTTGCAATGAGACAGTATTCATTGTTTTGAATTATCCTCTGTTCAACGAAAGAAAAACTGAGCGTGTCCTGTTAAATTTCCAGTTTCAATTGTTAAACTTTGTTAACTTTACTTAGTAACAATGTCTAACAATTGAAATCGGAAATTTAATTAGACACGCACAGTTTTTCTTTCGTTGAACAGTGTATAAATATACCGAAAATTTGCAGAAAGAAAATCCTGCTTTGATCATTTTATGACGTTTCCTTGTGACTACTGAAAAACCCTGAAAATGTTATGTTAAATGTTATATCGTTAGAAAGAGCTTTAAAAATTGATCATTTTATCCGCTGACACTTAACAGTAGCGCTCAGAAAATAAGGCAGAAGTACAATTTTTTATGTAAATTTAAAAGCGATTATCGGACTGAACCAATATTTTAAAGGAGGGTGTAGAAAGGCGAAACACTTCATGAGACCCAAACAATTGGGAGATAATTCTCATACAAAAACTGAACAGACACTTTTGCTGGTTTGACAACATCCAAAAAACAAGGCACCAACAGACATTTTTGCTGGTTTGACGACATCTAAAAAGAAATAAATTTCCGTTGTCATCAGAAAATGCATAAAATAACTGTAACATAATACTCCTTCAATTTTTATAGGAAAATTTCAAATCAAAGGGTATATCTTGATTTGAAGGTGCAGAGGGCAATTGCAAAAGCCCCTGAGGAGGGAAATCTTACAACAGCATTGCATTCTGCTTTCGATGTTCCAAAAAGTACAGTAAGAAATATTATTCAACGAAAGAGAGTAAGAGGAGACCTCCAACGAAAGCCTGCGATGGCAAGTCAAGTACTAGAATTTTTTTGGAAGCCAGATAAAGCTTGGACGTGTGATTGGGATTGTTGTCGCGTTGAAATAGCCAGCCTCTGGGCATGCAGTTTTTTCCGTGGGGATGCATGTGGTTCTGTAGAATATCTCTGTACATATTCTTATCCACAGTACCAACAACACACACAAGAGGACCCACGCCACCTCTACTAAAACAACCCCAAACCATCAGAGACTCCCCTCCATGCTTCATTGTGGGCACTTGGTAATTTGGATTGAAACGCTTGTTCTTGGGGCGTCGAATATACTGTATTCCGTCTGTACCAAAAAGCAGAAACTTAGATTCGTCCCTCCAGATGATTTTCGCCCATTCTTTGGAGTTCCAGTGCTGATACTTCTTAGTTGGGCCTTCCTGTTCGCTGCTATAACGAGAGGTTTCTTTGAAGGACGCCTACCATTCAAGTCGACCATTTTGTTGTGGAAACACTAACTTTAACCCCATGAGCTTCTTGCATTTCATGGTTCAAATCCACTGCAGTAAGTCTGGGCTGAGCTTTCGCTAACCGACAAAGCAGTCTATCTTCCTTTTCTGTGGTAGTACGTGGTCTTCCTGATCCAGGCATTCGTTGGAAGTCTCCTCTTACTCTCTTTCGTTGAATAATATTTCTTGCTGTACTCTTTGGAGCATCGAAAGCAGATGCAATGCTATTGTAAGATATCCCCTCCTCAACGGCTTTTGAAATTGCCCTCTGGACCTTCAGATCAAGATGTACCCTTTGATTTGACATTTTCTTATAAAAATTGAAGGAATATTATGTTATAGTTATTTTATGCATTTTCTGGTGACAATAGAAACTTAATTTTTTTTTAGCAAACGTGACCTGTGCCTTATTATTTGGATGTCGCCAAACAAGCAAAAGTGTCTGTTCAGTTTTTGTATGAGAATTATCTCCCAATTGTTTGGGTCTTATGAAGTGTTTCATCTTTCTACACCCTCCTTTAAAATATTGGTTTTGTCCGATAATCGCTTTTAAATTTACATATAAAATTGTAATCGTGGACCGAACGTGCTGCCCAGGACCGATCGGATTTTAAAGAAATCGAGAACGAAAAGGAAAGCATTTGATTTCTAAAGAAGCCTTGCATTGCTATGAATTAGATGAGGTTGCTAAGGAAGCCTCTGGTTGCTAAGCGAGGCGTACTTCTAAGGGAAACGTATAGTTCAGACTGAATAAAACTATCTGAAAAGTTAAATGGAGAAAGTAGCATTTCTCTATAGATTATAACATGTTAGCATTCCTATTTAATAATCTTTCTTCAAAAATTATTGCCAACGGTTTTCTACGTAAGCTTGTATCATTGAAGGGATGAGTAGCTACTAGCTATTGTTAAAATTTGCCTAACACAAAATAACTATTGATAATATAAGGTGTAAGTAGTTACATGCCATATCTTAGAAGTGAAAGTTTCCAATAGTTTCATAATGGTATCATTAAAACACGAATCATGGCACCAATTTCAATTATCATTATTTTACGTTATATTCATTCAAGGCACGTCATTGCAAGAGGTTTGATGTATATTACATACCATAATTTATCAATGAAAGTTCTAATGAACCATAATAGTTCCAGGAAACCAGGTGCCTTTGAATCAATTGAGACTATCATTAATTTTACTTAAAATCATTCATTGCACATCATTCCAAGTTATTTGATATATTACATGCCATATTTAAGCATTGAAAGTTCCAATGAACTATAATGGGTCCACGAAAAGCAGATGCCATTGAACCGATTTCGACTATCAATAATTTTACGTTATATTCATTCATGGCACATCATTCCAAGTCGATTGAGATGCCATATTTTAGCATTGAAAGTTCCAGTGAACCATAATGGGTCACGAAAAGCAGGTGCCTTTGAACTAATTTTGACTATAAATAATTTTACGGTATATTCATTAATGGCACATCATTCCAAGTAGTTTGATATATTACATGCCATATTTTAGCATTGAAAGTTCCAATGAACCACAATGGGTCCATGAAAAGCGATGATGAACCATAATGGGTCCATGGGTACTTTTGAACCGATTTCGACTATCATTAATTTTACGTTATGGTCATTCATGGCACATCATTCCATGTCGTTTGATATATTACAAGCGATATTTTAGCATTGAAAGTTCCAGTGAACCATAGTGGGTCCATGAAAAGCAGGTACCTTTGAACCGATTTCGACTGTCATTAATTTTACGTTATGTTCATTCATGGCACACCATTCAAAGTCGCTTGATATATTACATGCCATATTTTAGCATTGAGTGTTCCAATGAACCAAAATGGATATGAAAAGCAGGTACCTTTGAACTAATTTTGACTATCATTCATTTTATGTGACGTTCATGCATGACACATCATTCCAAGTTGTTTTATATATTACATGCCAAATCTGAGCTTTGTAACTTTCCCCTGAACCATACTGGTTCCATGAAGCCACATACCATTGAACCAATTTCGACTCTCGTTAATTTTACATTAATATTCAATCATGACATGTTATTTCAAGCTGTTTGATATAATACATGCCATATCTTAGCATTAAAATTTTTCAGTGGACCATAATTGTACACTAAACCACATATCCTTGAACCGGTTCTGACTGATATTGACCATCAAGGAAGACGATCACGTATCTTCACTTAATTCAGAAGCCTTTTCTCTGCTTTAGCTATAGAATCTTAATAAGAGAACAGCATTTGGCAATGCACAGTCCATTTATACATAGAATTGTATAGTGAAAATCGTGGTCCCCTATATTAATTTTGACCTTTTGAACCGGAAGTAGTTCACCGATTTTTTCCACCAACGAACTCAGTGTTTCGATTTCCCTAAGTTGTCGAATTACGAAAACGGAAGCATTCGGAAGCGTTCGAAAGCTAGAGCACAACAGACAGACAAACCAATGGACGGATGGATAGACGGACGGATGCACATTGTGAAAACTTAAGTACCTATCGATTCTATAAAAATGAAGAATCGTCATTGATATATGGAGAGATTGTTTTTAAGGCTCAAAAATCCGGCCTATAAAGCTACGCTATCATTTTCCGATTCTGTGAATTAAAACAAATCAATAAAAAAATCAACTCATAGAATGCAATAACTTTGAAATAATATATGCTTAGAGCAAAAGAGTATCGTAAACATAAAGGGTTGCTGCTCAATTACAAGATCGTCATTGTTACAAAGTCACAACATATGACGCGTCCTACATTATATCATTACTAGAAACAATAAGTGTTTTTTAGAATTGATATCAAATAACTTTTTGTAGGGTAGTGGTAGCTAGTCTAACGAGTCTGAAAAATAAATACATTTCACGAGAGCCATGGATAAATTGCTAAGAACATGTACTGTTTACAGAGTCATTAAAAAGTCAGGAAAAACTTTAAAACTTAATAATTCGTATATGAATGCATATAAAAATATTCTTCTTTGCACGAATGAAATGAAGTCGGACTTTTCTTCCAGGAAAAAAAAAATTAATGCTAGAATTGTTCGGTCTTTGACCAACAGATGGTGATGTCAGGTTACGGATGATAGAGTGCCTTTATAACCAGAGTGTGGCCATGAGAGGCCAGGCAGCCATATTGTGTCCAATCTGTCTATAGATTAGTGTAACAGAAATAAGAAATTTTGCACTTTTGGCATTAAAAAACCCTCGAATTAATGGAATGAATCAATAAATCGAAAATAAAAGTCCACTTTTAATTATTAGAAGTAATAAATAAAACAATAAACTGAAAAAATGTAAATTAAAATTTATTTTTTGTTTTTTCCCATTTTTTTGTTTCTTCCCATTTCTTATTTCATTATTAATCATGTAAAAATTTTTTTAATAAAATGAATATCCACCTTACTAAAAATTTTATTAAACATCACATAATTAAAAAAATAAATCAAGGAATTATTAAAAAAAAAAATGACAAATTTTCGTTACTAAAAAAAAACAAAACGAAATAAAATAGATTTATGACAATATGGAAAAACAGGGCCAATTTATTGACTGAATTTTAAAATAAATTTAACAACAAAATACAAATGAAATTTAAATTATGTAAAACTGAAAAGTTAATTTTATGACAATATGGTATGCATTGCCATACTTTTGCTATCATAATTTCCTCTACATTTTTTCTGTTTTTTAACAATAAGTTTCTTTTTTTAAACCCAATGCCTGACTTACAGTTGAATTTGACCACTTAACAAATCTCATATTCTTCCGTTTTAAAGCCATCAACTGATCAGCATTGAACACACTAGCAAGAGAATGATCTGTTTTTAATTGTTCCTTCAGTTTGTACTTCTCTTTGGAAACCAAACGGACCTCTTAGAGTTTCTGTAGATGCACTTTCATTTTGACCGTCACTTATAATTTCCTCATGAATTTGTGCAACTGAAGTAGAGCTGAAATGAAACATAGGAATAATTAAAATTTAATAATGAATAGAATTAAGGAGAATCACGTTTACAATAAAATCGTTATCAGGGTGTCTAGCAAAATGATTTCGTAAAATTCCCTGGCTTTTCCCGGTTTATCACGTTTTTTTTCCTCTGACCATCGGCAGCAAAAAACTATTTTTATAGAACATTAATTGATATTTTTCAAATTTTTCGTTCCTATTTCGCATCTTTTGTGCTGATTTTGTAAAATTCCCTGACTTTTCCCGATCGCTAGTCACCCTGATTATGTATATTACATATTAATTATGCAATATGTTTTCAGCTTCAGAATACGTATTTACGTTGGTAACTCCAATTTTTTCAGCTTTTTTGGATTCTCCAGTGGAAATCGTTGCTTTGGTAGTTTTCTCTTTTTTTGTGGTTTTGTGTGGTCAGACAGCGTTGGCATTGCATTCGTCTTCAGTTTTTTTTTCCCGTCGACTCTATCTTTTTCCCACTGATCTTCATCAAAATGTTTCTTTTAAAATTCAGAAGAAAACTTACTTTAAAATCAACAATATTTAACTTCTTTATCATATGATCGGAAAAGAAGCAACAGGACAAAATGCAGATCGAAGCAGTTTTGAAGTTGCCATCTTTTTGAGAAATTATTTGCGTTTTAGCTTTAAACGAGAGGAAATTCAAACAAAAAGTGAATTAATATATTGCATAATGAATGAACATTGTATATACTGTATAATTAATGTATTGTGATATATATTATACGCTAATTTTGTTTGAACTCCGTCAACCCAAAGTTCGT
>JAHWFO010014368.1:52273-68201 GCA_023313115.1 Rhysida immarginata
AGGAAAAAAGTTTCTGAAAGGAGATGAGTCTTCCAGCATTCACAAAAGCTGCAAGCTTTGCGTGGAAATATCCACCTTCTCCGTGTCGCAAAAAATTCCAAGTTTCTCCTTCAGCTAAGAAGATTATTCTTACATTTTTTTGGGGAATTTGCAAGCATCCTCTTCGCAGAGTTCCTACCTCGTGAGTCAACCGTCAACACCGTGCTACCTATTATGAAACGTTGACTAAACTATGGCGTGTTATTCGGGATGAGCGATCAGGAAAAGGAAACGATCTTCGATTTCTTCATCACAACGCATATGACCAACGTTGTAAAGAAAAACTGGATTTAGTGCCCTCGGATTACCACCTCTTTGATCCCATGAAGAGATTTTTGAGTGGTCAGAGGTTTTAGACTGACGAGGAACTCAAATCTGTTATGTACTATTGGCTGTATTTACAGGCGACGGAGTTCTATGAGCGTAGTATTCTGAAGCTGGTGGTACGTTGGGATAAATGATATAAATCGTCAACGTGCTTATGTGAAAAAATAGCTAAAGGCATGTAAAAATTTTTTGAATAAAATAAATGGAGATTACTTTCTGATATCTGCTAATATTTAATGACATGTGCAAGCTTATTAGGTGGCCTGTAGAAACATAAAAACTCAAACAACTAACACTGAATAAAACTCGCATTACAGCAGGATAAAAGTTTTTAAAGTTTATTTATTTAACTTTGTAGGATCACATCCAATTTGAGCCAAGTTTTTCACTTGTTTAGTTACGTTTTTGAGTAAATCTATCGTTGTATTCAATTTTCCTATTTCCTCTTCTGTGATACCATTCTCAGGAGTAAAAGATTGCAGTTCACGAATGCAATCTTCAGTATTTCCGTACACGTGGCAAGCCTAAAATAAGATGTATGAACGAATATTAATATTAAATGCACTTTAGGTAAATCAATTGACGAGTAATATTCAACACACGTGCTTCTCAAACTTTTCTATAAAATATACGAAACACTGTTTCATGTTTATGATGACAATTGTTAATGCATCGTAGCACGGGTTTGAAATACACGAGGCTTGTGAAATTTTTTCCGTGAGTTCGATGACAATCGAAATTAGCATTTCGTTAAATAATTAACTATATATACTATATGCTGGACCTTTTTGTTTTTCATTTTCAACTTTGCTGCCAAAATGCTCTCTAAAATTGAATCGTTCTGGTATAACAAAAGTTATCAAACGCTGAAGACAAAATGGTCCGGACAATGAACGAATAGTCCATCCGCGTTCTTCCCTTACAAAGTTGTCCTTACGGAAAATCCGCCAATACAACGAGCCATTGCAAGCAAGATTGGAAACTATGTGTCATCGGTAAACCGTAATATTCATCAAAACTTTACGCAGTCGTAAGGCTCGATCTCACGCTTTGTTCCCAAGACACATTGCAATTTGTATGAATTTTTTTAGGCAGGCGACAAATGGAAGAACATGGTCACATTCGATGAGGTTTGGCTATATTTACCGAGATTTGACAGCATGGTGATACGACTCCCTCTGATTGGGTGCGTCAAGGCAAGGATAGTTTCCGAAAAGGGTTTGCTGGGTACAGCTACAAAGGATGTCGTCTATCAAAAAAGTATACAGCAAATATAAATACTGCTTACAATCTGGAAATTTTTTTGAAACACATATCATAACAGTATCCCACGAATTTATGGCCCTAGAGCGAAATATATGTACATCCACCAGGACAAAGCTTCCAGCCGCTCGGCTGAATAGACTGTCCAGTACTGTGCTCAAATGGAACAGGAAACTTGCATTATGATTTTCCCATTCTCAGACATCCTTGTCAAGTCACTCGATGCCTCTCGCGTTTTTTTGTGGATTCTATCTCTTTAAAAGAGCTCATCATGTAAGAATTCCGAGAACACTTTCTGGATAATACTAGGTAAGCACAAAACTTCTTGCCGTTTTTATGTTGACACAACAGGAAGTGTTGTGATTGATGTGAATGCCCAACAGCACTGTGTTTATACAGGCTACCCTTCCTGGCCCCCCTGGCAGATTTTGGACCACACTGTACACTCATTTGCATATCTTCTATCACTTCCTTTTATGACAAATGAAGGTATCGAAGGAGATGGTTAGGTGGTGTTTAGTTTATGACTTCAAGGTGGGCTTGTGAGCAGCAGCATGAAATCACCGAATGTGTCTTGGGTTTGGGGATGATGCTGTGAATGAACGCACCGCAAGGCATTGGTTCCAGAAATTCAGGTCTGGAGAATTTGTCATTTCTGATGAACTCCGTAGTCTAGAGTGTCTGGTGGATTAGACGCCAAATGGTTCACTACGAGATGCTATCAACTGGCCAAACCATCACTGGGGACGTGTTCTCCCAGCAGTTGGAACGTGTGCAACAGGCATTGCAGCACTGCATTGGTGAATCGCAAAGGGATACTCTTCCTTCATAACAATGCCTGGCTACATGTGGTGCGGGTGGCCAGGGAAATCATAGAGCGGCTTAGCTGGGAAACTTTGTGTCATCTACCTTACTCACCAGATCTTGCTCCAACGCATTATCACCTTTTCCAAACTCTGGACAAGCATCTTCGTGGAAAATCCTACACCTATGTTACAGACCTGCGAAAGGCACTCGCGGACTTCTTTGAGTCCAAGACCGGCAAGTTTTACAGCCAGGGGATTGATCAACTGGAGACACGTTGGCAGAAGATGCTAGATTCCAATGGGGATTGCTTTGAGGACTGGCGATACGCTACTTTTTGCGTACATCATTTTGTTTTCTGGAATTAAAAACAGCAAGAACTTTTGTGGTTACCTAGTAGAAAGCCTGTCAACTGGAGTGGAACAGAATCGACCTCTCTGCTCTCTGTAAAAGTCTCTTACAGTGGAAACGTAGATGTCCAGCGATTATAGGAAGAAATAACCATCATACAGGGTAAATATAGTTTTGGAGTAATGGAGTCAAGTAGATTCACAGTAAGCGTATTCTTGTCACTATATACATGAAACAGAATGAAAAGAAAGAAAACTTATCTTAAAAGAAATGGAAAATTAATGAAAGTACAGCATTTAAAGTTGCTTTTTGGAAAAAAATTTTTAAAACACATCACATTGAAAACAATCATGTATCAATCTATTAGCCAGTTTATATACTAAATTAACTGTGCTATAGCCTACAACAATAAAGGAAAGCCTGTCCAATAGCGTTGCAAATGGTAATTCAAAACCAACAACGTGCAGAGTAAACTTGCAGCACCGCCTCTAATTAAAATAGAACGACCGAGTTGGTTTTTTTAAAGTAGAAAAATAATTATATCATTATTAAGATTTAGATATTTTATTTAAAAGTATGCAGTCGCTTTGAGTTGTTCTCTTAGGAAAGACGTAGTTTAAGTACTGTATTTGTGACAGTCTTACGGATTTCCTCTGCTGATCATATAAGTATTGACAGTCTTACAGATTTTCTCTATGCTCTTTTACCCCCGGATGATTCCTCTGAGAACACTTTATTTTTTGAGCAATATCCTTTCCAAGTTGCTGCGTGCTCCCAGGAAACCGTCCAAGTTGCGTGCAGATAGGTGGCATAGGAGCCGAGTTGTGAACAAAAGTTGTGAACAGAAGTGAACAGAGCTCGTTCGTGGTGCTTTTAAAAAGTCATAATAAATATTAAATTTTTATGATTTTGAAGGAGTTTTGAGTTGTTCTCTAATGGAGGACGTAGATTAAGTGTAATTCCTTTTAAAAATCATAACATAGTATTAAATTTGTGCTTAATATCCTTACTTGATAAAAACGTTATTTTGTCAGTCATCATTGACTTTCACTAATTTCTGACCAAACCATAAGCATTATCTTGATGAAACAAAAATTGCTCTATAGGTCGATAATAGACAACTAAAATACATTTAACTTAAACATTGATTTCATGTTTGGTCAATATGGTCACTTTTATGCCAAATTGTTCACATTATTATTATTATTCGTGTAACTGTGATGTAATTCGTGAAGCCTCAGAATTGAAATATTTAGGACTCATTTTTGATTCTAATTTAAGTTGGAGAAGTCATATTGAAAATTTATGTGCTACTTTACGGAAAGTTATATTTATGATGTACTAATGGTTCTAGCCTGTAAAAATCAGAAAATTACTATACGTAGCATACTTTGAATCAAGGATGCGATATGATATTTCAATTTATAGATTCTCATCGGCTGCGAGGGAAAATGAAAAATTACAAATAAGAATAATAAATTTAATTGGCACAAATTCAATATATGACAGATTAGACACTAATAAGAAATTCAAAAAGCTAAAAATCTTAAAATTTCAAGATCTGTATGAGTATATCATCTTTGTGAAAAAATATTTTTAAGAGTAGCTGGCTGTATAAAAATGTAAACACACGTAATTTGCGCAATATGCAAATCTTTAACGTTCCACGAATTATGAATAATTATGGTAAAATGCTAAGAAACTATTATATCCCAACATTTTTAATACGGTGCCGAAATGTGTTTCAAACGTTGAGCTCATTTAAATTTATAAAAGCAGCATATTATAGATGGAAAGAATATTATTAACGAAACGCGAGCTGGGTAACAAAGCCAAGCTCTCCGTCTTCAAATCTGTCTTTGTCCCCATCCTCACTTATTGTCATGAGGCTTGGGTAATACCGAAAGAGTGCGATCGCGGGTACAAGCGGCCGAAATGAGATTTCTGAAAGGTGTAGCAGGGGTTACCCTACTAGATAGAGTGTACAGCAGCACAATAAGGGAATATTTAGGTGTTGAGCCGCTACTTCTCCGCAATGAGAGATCTCAGTTTCGCTGGTATGGCCACGTGATACGGATGCCGCAAACAAGTCTTCCTAGGCAGTTGTTATTTTCCAAGTCGGTGGGTAAGAGACCAAGGGGTCGGCCTAGAACCAGATGGCTAGACTACATGGAGAATCTGGGTTTAAGTCGCTTGGATATTACCAGGGAGGACATGCGCCTGATGGCGGAAGATCGCGATCGCTGGAGATCCTCCATAGGGCTGCTGCCCCCGCGACCCTAACGGATAAGCGGGTTTGAAAAGTAAGTAAGTAAGTAAGAATATTATTAATTATATTGGCAGAGTATTTGTTGCTGATCAAGTAATGTTATCATTGATGTCTGTTGTATAGTATAGTGAATTTTTAGTTTTATAGTTACATGTATTTGTTCTAATGTATCATTTTGTCCCATACAAGCCATATATGAGGCTTCGGGATAAATGGTTATAATGTAATTGTTTTTAGTTCTTTGAATAAAAATTATTATTATTATTATTATTATTATTATTATTATTATTATTATTATTATTATTATTTTTATTATTATTATTACCACCTTTAGATTAGCTCGCTCTTAGATCTTTTGAGATGGTACGGAACCTTTCAGTCGAATTTTGAAGCACTTCCGCTTTTCCATTCGCTCTTAAATTTTGCATACAGGTTTGTTTTTGTTGACAACACATTTTAGGAATTTTTCTTTCCAATTTCAGAGTTTTTATCCCACAAAAAAACTTAAACAAATTCATGTCTGCATGTCTATCGAGTTTTATTCGCGTGGAGCAGTTTGTAACGTCAGAATTTGTTTTGCCATTAAGATTGTTTCTTCTAAGTGATAAAACTTAAACTTTCATTTTGAGAATAAGGGTGGTAAAAATGTTTCATTTTTCTGTATTCACTTATTTCAATTTAAAAGGAGGTTTTTTAAGATATCTCGACAAAATAAAAAGTGAAATGTAGCTTCTAATTAGCTCTATTCACCGAGATACACTCACTTCCAAAGGTTAAGCACGGAGAGGTGAAACGCCAAAATGGACAAGCACTGCTTTGATTGATATGAAATGGTGAAAGTATCTCTATGTCTATTCATGAAACAAAACAAAGAATTACATACAGAGATTAAAAAAATATTGAATTTACATAAATTATAAGATGATGATATATTTGCGTCATTAACGAAATGATGTTTAAATGCAAAACAAACAACAAAAAAAGACATTAATAGGGTATGTGAGCACCCCTCAACGTCATACAAAGTGTACAGCGTGTGATCATGCTTGTTACGAGGTGACCAACCACCGCAGAGTCCAGAGATAGCCATTCCTCCTGTAGGGCAGTTTCCAAATCGTTAAGAGTGGCTGGAGGTGGGAAACGTCTACATACAGCACGGCCGAGGGCATCCCAAAGATTTTCAATGGGATTAAGGTCCGGCGAGTAAGCCGGCCACTCCATACGCGCAATCCCCTCACTCTCCAGAAAGTCGCCAACGATGGCAGCTCTATGGGGACGGGCATTATCGTCCATTAAAATGAAAGAAGGACCAACTGCTCCAGCGTACAGTTTCACAATGGGGTCTAGGACTTCATCTCGATAACGTACAGCCGTCACAGAACCTCGCCTGTAGATGTGCAGGTCGGTGCGATATCCCAATGCAATCCCTGCCCAGACCATGATGCTTCCACCGCGGAATGCGTGATGTTCGATGATGTTCTCGGGCCGATTGCGTGTGCCTTGTTCCCTCCAGACCCTTACACGCTTATCATCGGGTTATAGGGCAAATCTGGACTCATCTGTGAACATAACGTTGCCCCAATCCGACACAGTCCAATTCACATGCTGGCGGCACCACTGTAATCGTGCCTGTCTGGATTGGACGGATAAAGGAACACAAACTCGTGGTACCCGGGCGTACAGACCATTCATGTGTAGCCTTCGACGAACAGTAGTGGCAGATATCGTTTTACCAATGGCCGCTGCAACCATAGATGTCACATGTGTGGAGGTCGATCTTCGATTCCGCTTGTCTACAACAGCAATATAGCGATCTTCCGAGGGGGTCGTAATCCTTGGACGACCGGCTACAGGTCTTCGGACAACTGCTTGGCTGGTTTGGAATTGTTTCCATAATCGTGAAATGACGGAATGATGAACGCCGAAGAAACGAGCAACATCTGTGATAGACTGTCCTGGCAGTGTGACCAGGTTTTTAAACTCGAAATTACTACGGCACAAGGCCTCCCATTACTACATATTACTACGTTAAGTGTCCCAAAATACTACCTTATTACTACAGTAAGGGCAGGGCTGGATTTTCCATTAGCCTAACTAGGATTCAGCCTAGGGCCTCAAGATCAAGAGGGGCCTACATTCAAATTGTTAGCATTAAAAATGGGAGGTGAAAGGGCCTCATAAGTGGAATAGCCTAGGGGCCTCTTTTCATCTAAATACAGCCCTGAGTAAGGGGACTTTTTACTAATTATTAGGCTAATTATAGAACAGTGCTATACAACGCAAGGCAAGTAGTTAACTTTAAACGAGTCGACAGTGACAGGGAGTGCAAGGGAGGGCGGCATACTTCAACACCAACTACCAGCACAAAAGCTGTGGCCTACCGGCGAATGCAGTGCGATGCAAATGCGGCGGCAGCGTGCGGCAGGCGGAGGGAGCGGATGCGGAGTGCGGAAGGAGCGATGCGGCAAACTACCGGGCTCAGCCCAGGGGACTGCTGTCAGGCGTCTGGCGAAAGTGATGTGAGACTGAACGTGAAATCAACTGCGTCCACTTCATCCACTCACGCAACGAAACGCAAACATGAGTCATCACTTAACTTATCAATCAACCCCATCCGATGAGTCAAGGTGGTGTTGCATGTTGGACTGATGACCAATCAGTGCTTATGTTTTAGGATATTACCATAATCTAAGGAAGTAATATCCTAAAACTTCCTTAGACTATGATATTACTACACCTATTACTACGGAGATTCAAATATTACTACATATTACTACTTTTTCCAAATTACTACGGCTGGGATTTTAGGCCATTTATTACTACGGTAGTAATGAAATTACTACGTCTGGTCACCCTGTGTCCTGCTTCAATGTGTCCAACAGCCCGCCAGCGTTCAGAATCTTCCATTCGTCTTCTGGAAGCCATAGAAACACGTCTAGCTTGAAAACAAATCTTACGAATGTTCTAAACACCTTTTACCAGCACTTATATGCAACTCCTATAACCCTTAATCGACAATCGAACAGTGTAGTGAAAAAGAAAGACGGCTTAACCCTTCTCCTATAACCCTTCTCCTATAACCCTTCACAATGTCGGCTTCTTATACGACTGCCTGTTTTGCATATTTCTCGACGCGAAATTGTGATTGGCTGTCACCTAACATATGTGCATACTTCCTTCTACATTTAGAGCAAATTTTAGCATCTTTAATTCAGATTGGCTTACGGAAGTTAACATTTTTTTCCCCATGCTTAACTTTTGGAAGCGAGTGTATAAATGGTATTAATCACATTTTTCATTACAAAATTATAGCCTTTTGTTTTGGAAAATTTCAATATTAAAATGTTAATATTTTTAAGCTCAAAGACGTGAAAATGTTAACACAATTGCACGAATGTACATTTTTTATTTAGCTCAACAAATAAAAAATTATCCTGTCTTCGTATTCTTCTACATCATGTTCTGGAGCAAAATCATTTGAAGATTTAAGAACTCTTGATGGAGTACTGCGTTCAACTTTTGTTGAAGCAACAAGACAACGAGACATTTTTATGACGAGGAAGGATGGGAAAAATGGATTCGAGAAGCTATTGTCTTCAACACACCATTTCAACTTAGACTGTTCTTTTCTTTTATCTGCATATTTTGTTCACCACCAAATGCAAAAGACTATTATTTTGTTCATGGGACTAATAGAAACAACCAATGTCAATCGATTATTTGAGAGATCATGATGAAGATGTTGCATTCAATTATTCTCTTCGATGTGTCCGATGGTATGTGCGGTCCATTCCGCTAGAAGCGCTATCCATAGAGCTTCGATAATCATAGGTGGAGGGTCCAGCTGCCGTACATGGCGATCAAGGTGCTCCCACAGATGTTCGACTGGATTGATGTCCTGCGAATTAGCGGGCCAAGGGAGCACTCGAAAGTCAGTAGAGTGTTCCTGGAACCAATCCAGAAGGAAACGTGCCTTATAACAGGATGTATTGTCCTGCTGGAACACACCATCACATTGGGGGGAACATCGTGAGCATGTACGGGTGCACCTGGTCCGCTACGATTGACAGATAGCCACAGGCATTCAAATTGCCGTCTAGACGAATCAGTGGACCTTACTGCTCCCAAAAGAAGATCCCCCACACAAGTACACTAACCCCACCAGCCTTTTTCCGGCTCACAATAGCCTCCTGCAGTGTCTTTTCATGGCGTTCACGACGCACTCGTGAATCACCCGCCAATCTTATGGAGCAAAAACCTTGACTCGTCGGAGAAGGCGACATTAGCCCATTCGTCTGGTCCAATGGTGGTGCTCACGTGCAAAGTCTGGACGTCTTTGACGATGAACCCTGGTTAACATGGATGCAGCAACCATGCGTCGACTGTTCAGGCCCATCCGTAGCAGTATGCGTTCAACGGTAATGTCGGATACACATCTGTTGGCACCACTGTAGAATCTGGTGGTCAGTTGAAAGACTGTGGCCCTCCTGTTACCTTTTACGAGTCGTCGTAGGCGCCGCTCATTCCGATGGTCGATGGCTCGAGACCCTTTACAGTGATGGAGTTGAGAGGCGATTTCTGTCCCTGCTGTCCACTCTTTGTACACCTTCACTACAGCGGACCGTGAACAGTTCACAAATCGTCCCGTTTCGGTGCCACCCTTGCTGCGATAGCCTACTATCATCCCTTTTTGGATGTCCGTTAAATCCGGACGTTTATCCATCTAGAGACTCGTGCACCTGGCATTTGATGCAACAGCTTTAAAGCTTTCTCAGCCTGTTATGCAAATTTTGCAATGTGTAATCGTTGTTGGTGCGAACCATGCGTGTGCCGTGAAGGGGTGCTGGTCATAATTCATTGATATGACAGTATATATCTAATGTAATAACTTTGTTTTAAGAATAGTATATGTCAATTTTGATGAATCCAATAAATAGGAAGTTGTATGTGGCCTATCCCATGGTGCACTTTGACACATTCAAAATTTATCTCAAAAACCGTAAGGGGTAGAGAAAAAAACCCAATTACAAACTTGTTCAGCATAAAAAATCAAACATAACAAAAAAAGTCATCCACAATCACGTGGTGAACTGTTTATAGCTTACAGCACAAGGAAAACTCAATGTTGATATTTCCACCATGTAAAGCATGCAAATCAAAAAATTAACTTAAATTACCATACTCACATTCATTTTCATGCGGAAAAGCAAATAAAAGGCATGTTTCAGCACACAGAAGACAGAACAATTCCAGGATGGCAAGCTACACTGTTCCAGAAATGGTCAACATGGTGCCGTGATTGTGGGTGATTGGTAAGTCCGATTTGGATGATTTTTTTTGTTTTGTTTGTTTTTTTATGCTGAACAAGTTTGCAATTGGGTTTTTTTCTCTTTCCCTTACGGTTTTTGAGATAAATTTTGAATGTGTCCTAATTTGCATATCTGGGATGATGAAAAGTGCACCATGGGATAGGTCACCCACAACTTCCTATTCATTGGATTCATCAAAATTGACATATCTACTTCGGTTCAAAAAATAAAAGGGGGGGGTTCAGACTTTTGTATTCACCCTGTATATATGCAACCCGGACTTATATCCTTACAAGCCCAGAAAGGGCTTCGGATTTTGGGGTTTGAATTTGGCTTTTGAAAATAATTTGGTAAAGTATTTTAAATTAAATTTAAATTTTGTAAATTTTCTAAATGATTCTTGTAAACTTTATAAAAATTATCTTGATTCGAATTGAAATAAGTTGAATTGAAATGAATTGAAAAAAAAATTATAGAACCTAATTTATGGCCAACGTCATCGCCAATTAATAATTCGGTAAATTTATATTAGAAAAAAAAATATATGAACTCTTCCCTCCAAATAAAAAAAAAATCTTCAGTGTATTTAGATAAAAAAATCCCATCTTTCTCAGATAATTCGATAAGAATGATGTACAATTATTGACTAATGTTCATTTTACACTACAATAACAATTTTATTCTTTATGAATATAGCCGACTTTCTACCTTTCGGTTATCTTCAGTATTCATTTACAATTCAAATGACGTACAATTTATAAAATAATAATAAAAATTAAGGGTTTATAAATTTGAGGGTTATGTTCTCTTTTGTTCTCTTTACTCTGGGGTTTTGTACCTGGGGTTTCCACCCCCTTTGCACTTTAACATTGGGGGCTTTACATCTGGGGGGTGGGGCGTTGGCTGAACCCCTCTTTATAGTCCGCAACTATTAATATGTGATATTCGGCAAATTATCAGAATATCATATCCTGGATTGGTCATGGTAATTTTTCTGTTAAGTAAAAAAAAAAAAAAAAAGTTCGATAAATGGAAATCGACGATATGAAATGTGAATCTGATTCAATCTTATTTTCAAATTGAGGACAACCAATCATAGAACGTTTTCAAATAGAGCGTGGATTTCGCGTTTTTAAAATTAAGGTCAAATATTTAGAAGTTAGTAGCGTTTTTGACCACGTTTTTCATGTTAGCATGTCCAAATCTATAAATAACAATTGTTACTTTTTTTTTTGAAATCCATGCATAAACCTGATTGTTGGGGGCAATTGTTCTAGGTGGCAGTTGTTCGGGTGGCGGTTGTTCAGGTGGTAATTGTCCTAGAACCAATGGCACCACCAGTTCGACATAACAATGTTTTATCTTTTCTATGTTCAGGCGTGATCACCGAGAGATAAGGCCTATGCATTGAAACTTCATACATTGTTATATCATTATTAGAAAAGTATTGTTATTCGTCTGGTTATAACTAGAGACAAATGAAAGAAAGAGACTGGCAGTGCCCTATTCATTTCGCTGAGCGCTACTGGTGCCAGCGGAAGTGCAGCATTCGTCGTGTTACGATTGGCAAAAGCCTAAGGCGGCATATATTCTCAATGTAATTTCAGCTGTTTTTGTAGATGATTTCTGGAACTATCAGTAAGCATAACCTGTTTTCTGAATTTTTTTAAAAAAACTTTATTGCATTAACTAACGATAACGTATACTTTTAATAACTCCAAATAACTGATTCAATGCCTATACTCTGTTCAACGAAAGACAAAACTGGGTGTGTCTAGTTAAAGTTCCAATTTCAATTGTTAAACATTGTTAATTTTACTTAACAACAATGTCTAACAATTGAAATCGGAAATTTAATTAGGCACACCTAGTTTTTCTTTCGTTGGACAGAGTATAACGAATTTTTAAAAGACAAATATTTTAAAATTATAAATTAAAAGAAAATGAAGAAATAATTCTCAGTTCAATAAAATAATCAATTTATTAATCCACATATTGTAATAAGCAATTGTTTGCGATTGTTTCACATCGCCCTCGGTAGCTCAGTGGTTGCGTTATCGCCTCTGATGCCGAGGACGCGGGTTCGACTCCGGCCGAGGAAGACGAGGATTTTTTCAGGGAGAAAATCCTGAGATCACGCACTTCCTTAGGAAGGGAAGTAAAGATCCCGTGTAGTCGTTTGCCGGCTGCACGTTGAAGAACCCTTGCATGGCAAAATTTGCCGCCCCTATAACCCTGTCCTGCAATGACCATAGAAGTGTAAAAGGACGTTAATATCAACCAAACCAAACCAAACCGATTGTTTCACATGCATTGCCTCGGGCGATCAGCTGTTTCTTGCCAATCCCAATATGGCGGCGCGAAGGCACCACTAGAGGGGAGGTCACTGCCAGTCTTTGTTTCTTTCTTTAATTTGTTAGTGGTTATAACCATAGCGCTATACCAGTAAGTCTTAAATGCGATTAAACATGTCTTCGGATGATGATGTAGTAATGTATGAAGATTTCGCGCTCAGGCAACGCCTCCTATAAAGAAAGCATCAGCACTGAAACGTCATACATTGTTACATGATCATACTTTGTCCTTTTTTAATCGTATTTCTACCAATAATAAACCCTAAATTTGGTCGATTTATGATGTTAATCGACACATTTTGATATGACCTCTTTAACTCCATTTCCAGTCAGAACCATTCACCCTGTATATTAAAAAATTATAAAGATCTCAACTAATTGTGTGAGAGAGCAATCCTTGCTGCTAAACTAGTACTGTCACTATGAACAACCTCATTCAGGACATGACTCCACGCTCTGTGACTGAATACAACTCCATTGAACGAATTACATGTTAATAATGGATGTTTATGAGGCTCTAGACAAAGTTCCTCCATTCTCTGAATCCCTGTATGAAGTTTATTTTAATATAGACAGAAATAATTCAATACTTATAGCCATTTCTTCGATATTCTAATGTTAATGAGGCAATGTCGAATTTTCCTGGGTAAATCCATTTGGACACAAAATTTCAGTGCGAGCATTTTAAAGAGTTCTTTTCGTTTCCCGAAGTGAATATTTACTTTACTAACTCGTAAGGATTTTTCATCTTTTTTCATCGCCGATTCTTCTATTTACTTGCTTCTCATTTGCTTAATACATCACGGAGCTAAAGGAGTGCTTCCTCTGTCGTCTTTCCACTCTTTCTCAATAGTCTGCTAACTCTCCATTATCTCCAGTTACTGATCATTTTTAAAGATTTTCAAGAAATTGTTAAGTACTAAGAACTCTCTTTTCTAAGAAAAGCCTGAATAACAGAAATTCTATGCATTGTTACAAATTGAAACTTATCCATATTGCGTCATCATTTTATGTTCATTGTTATAATTCTTGGAAAGGATTGCTTTATCATTGCATCATCATTTTGAGCTCATTGTTATTGGTGAATTGCGTGTTGAAACCATTGTTGATACCTATTGTTGCACAAACTTTTATTTGCATTGTTGGTCATGAGATATATATTGTTGGTCCATGCAGAGTGTTTGTGAATTGCGTGTTGATACCATTGTTGCAAAAACTTTGTCTTGCATTGTTGGTCATGCGATATTTCTCATGAATATGCCCTGCCATTACCATGAATATCGATTTTTTATCAATAATTATTATTTTTTCGAAATCTGAAGTAGACAGTGACCTTCCTCATGCTTTGAAGGTCATGTATGCGAAATTTCATCAAGATCGGAATAAAACTGTAGATTTGTATAAAAAACAGACCCACAGACAGACCCACAAACATCCTTCTTTATATATATAGATAGATAGATAGAAGACTAGAAGAGGTACCCGGCGTTGCCCGGGATAATTACACTTGCACAATCTTTTCCTTTCATTGTTAGTCATGAGATATTGATTGTTGGTTCATGCAGAGCGTTTGTGAATTGCGTGTTGATACCATTGTTGATACCTATTGTTGTACAAACTTTGCCTTGCATTGTTGGTCATGAGATATTTCTCATTAAAATGCCTTGCCATAACCATGAATATCGATTTTTTATCGATATTTATTATTTTTCCGAAATCTGAGGTAGACAGTGACCTTCCTCATGCTTTGAAGGTCATGTATGCGAAATTTTATCAAGAACGGAATAAAACTGTAGATTTGTATAAAAAACATACAGACAAACAGACCCACAGACCCACAGACAAACAGACCCACAAACATCCTTCTTTATATAGATAGATAGATTCAGATATTGCAAACTTTCATGAACCAAATGGCCCGAGCAACGCCGGGCATATAGCCAGTTTCCAATAAAGGGATATCAAATATATTCAATTACACTGGCAAAACAAGAAGCGGCGCCATTCCTGAGGGTAAAAAGCAGGCCAATCGGAGACAATCCACTAACCGTACTGCTGACGTCATCCGGAAGGTTTGGGCTCCCGTAACCGGCTGTAACCCTCCAAGCCAACGGACTGTTGCACAGAAGGTACGGACATCTGTGTACAAGTTAAACACAATCATCAACCGTGATTTACCACTGGGAAGCGACACAGCAGCCACGTTCATAAGTTGTTGACGCACCGTGTTCAAGAGCGACAATATAAGCTTCGTTGGAGTAGGCATACGAAATTATTATTTTGTTTTTCTTCTAGATTTATTCTAGGGATGTCCATTATTACTTTTTCATATAATTCTCAGTTCAAATAGGCTCCAGAGATGTCAAAATGGTATACCTTCCAACCCTGTTTGCAGCTGTCGCTAAAACTGCTCGTGCTGATTTCATTTGAATTACTGGAGAAAAAGTTATTCAATTCCTGGTATTTGTTTGAAGCCTCTCGCCATAAGACGAGCTTTATATTCCTTGATTTCTCCTTTTTCGTTCTTTTTCTTCTTAAATGTCCATTTCGAATCTATTACATGATCACATTTTCTTATATCAACTATTTTCCATGTGTTATTTTCCATGGATTGCAATAAACGTGATCAAATGCCGGCGCGCTATATTTATAATATTTTTTGTATTTTAACCACGCTGAGATAGCTTGTCGTGCGGTTTGTCTTAATTAATCAAGTCAGAAAAAAATAAAATAAGAAATCAATTTATTTTAAACAACTTACTGGACATCACGGTAAATCATATTTTTAGTGAAACTTCTATCACTATTTTTGATCAATTTCCCTTGTTCTTGAGGAATATTATAAATACAAATTTTTATATTGCTTTTAAATTTTGAACGTGATAAAGCGACATAAAGTAGACCATTAGAAAGCACAGGTTCATTTATAATTAAACCTACATGAGAAAACGACTGTCCTTGACTCTTATTTATAGTCATAGCAAAAGAAAGAAAAATTGGAAATTGACATCTTTTAAGTACGAGAGCCAAATTGAAATCACTTGATTCAAATCGATTCTTGGAATTATAACAATTTTATTTCTATTTGCCTCATTTACAATTTTTGCTTGAATTAAATGTCCATGACATGATGTGTCTAATAAACGAGTTCCTTTGCATGATCCTTTTTTGGATTGAAATTTCTAATCAACATGGCAATCATTCCTACTTTT
>JAHWFO010014368.1:68301-78877 GCA_023313115.1 Rhysida immarginata
ATGTGAAGCACATGTGGTCGAACTCTTGATGTAGTCAGTGAATTCAGCATTTCTATTATAACTTGATTAGATGTTTGATCATTTGGATCTTGTACCACTGAGTCATTACTTTCAAATGTAAATTTTCTTCCTTCCATTTGATCTATAATTTCGTTGTTCATTGTGAGAGTAGCAATATGTGTTGAGCATAAGATTACTCGATTTGATAAATCATCACATGAGAGTGATTTTACTCCATCTCCAAAATTTGTAGAATTATATAAGTCTCAGGTGAGACCATCATTTCATTTGGAATTTAAATTAAATCACGATCAAAATTTTAAGAAACCACTCATCAAAATCGACCTGATCTGCTTACGAAAGTTTTGTATTGAGGTACTACAATTTTGATGATCTGATGCATGCTTCGATAACTTCTGTTGCAGTTCTTCTTAGTACTACCGGTAAGCATTGTCGAAAATCTCCTCCATGACTATCACCTTATTTACAAATGGCTTGTCTCGTTTAGTCGGATCGTTTTGAACTCGATCTCTCAAGAAATTTTCGATTCATCTGTCTGTGTTTTGTTAACATTGTTACTTCGTCGATAATTAGAAGTTTTGATCCAAAAACATCTTTACCTTGAAGAGACGATGGCTAAAGTTTTGATGTTGAGTTTTCAAGCAATGGGACTGACAACTTGAAACCGCTATGAAGTGTTAAAGCAATTCCGGTTGTAGAACTCGGGAGGATAGGCTTTTCCAGAACCACCAGGCCCATCAAGCTAGAATAATCGAGTTGTGGCATTTTCATCGTAAACTCATTGAGTGATCCTTTCGAAGCAGCTCTTTGTTGAGTATTTACAGTTGGAATGAGTCGTTTTGCTTCTCTGCTCTCTTCAGTTGGATTAAAATTACTAAATTAAGAATATTAATATTTTACTCTTGAAATTTTCAAAAAAGGCTATAATTTTGCAGTGAAAAATCTGATTGATACTATTTACACCTCGATGAATAGAGCTAAGTAGAACCTACATTTCACTATTTATTTTGTCAAAATATCTTAAAAAACCTGCTTTTAAATTGAAAAAATGTGAAGAATTTGGTATAAAATTGATTATCTTGACCAATCCTGAAGTCAATTTTTTTCAACCTAAATGCATTTTTGATTCTTTTTCATGAACCGATAGAGCGTGTTTGTTTCATCAAGATAATTCTTATGACTTTGTCAGAAGTGAGGAAAACTCAACGATGACTGATAGAATAACGTTTTTATTATATTGGATTGTTTACTTCACCTCCATACAGAAGTGCAGTATGTAAAATGTTATTAAGATCAATTAATCAATTGTTAACTGATTTTGACATATTGATATAAAAATACAGGGTGAATACAAAAGTCTGAACCCTCCTTTTATTTTTTTAACCGAAGCAGATGTCAATTTTGATGAATCCAATGAATAGGAAGTTGTGGATGGCCTATCCCATGATGCACTTTTCATCATCCCAAATATGCAAATTAGGACACATTTAAAATTTATCTCAAAAACCGTAAGGGATAAAGAAAAAAAACCCAATTGCAAACTTGTTCAGCATAAAAAAACAAACAAACAAAAAAAAAATCATCCAAATCGGACCAACCAATCACCCACAATCACATGGCGATATAGCTTAGAAACAGTCACACAGCACAAGGAAAACTGAATGTTGATATTTCCACCATGTAAAGCATGCAAATCAAAAATTTAACATAAATTACCATACTCACATTCACTTTCATGCGGAAAAGCAAATAAAAAGCATGGTTCAGCACACAGAAGACAGAACAATTCCAGGATAGCAAACTATACTGTTCCGGAAATGGTCAAGTTCATCAGGTGATTGTGGGTGATTGGTTCGTCCGATTTGGATGATTTTTTTTTGTTTTGTTTGTTTTTATATGCTGAACATATTTGCAATTGGGTTTTTTTTTGCAAGTTTGTTTTTATTTGGGATGATGAAAAGTGCATCATGGGATAGGCCACCCACAACTTCCTATTCATTGGATTCATCAAAATTGACATCTGCTTCGGTTAAAAAAATAAAATGGGGGTTCAGACTTTTGTATTCACCCTGTATAACAAGTATAAAAGCAAAAAATGAAAATAAAAAATTATTAAACAAATTATACCCCAATATAATTCTAATTAATTTCAATTAATAAAGATCATTATACAAAAGGTATAGGTTAAAATTGATCGATTTATATTCAATCTAATTTTTATCAAATATTAATATTAATTAACGATATAATAACTAAAAGTAATGATACGATTTATGAAATATTTGAGGTGATATTTCTTTAGCCTTACTGGTTCGTTTTGATCTATCGCAACATAAATTTATTTGGAATAGCCCCCTTCTTAAGAATCTTAATCCATCAAGTGAATGAATGAAATATTCGGAATTAAAATGCAGTAAATAAGCAGTTGCCGGCTCGGTGGCCGAGAGCGTTGAGGTCTTGGCGCTCTTGTAACCAGCGAGTCGCGGGTTCGAATCCCGCCGAGGGCATGGATGTTTGTGTTTGTCTATTTCACCATCATCCTTTCATCCCAAACAGCTAGTCTCCTGGATACAAGGGGAGATGCGGGCTGAAAATCCATCCTTCCAAATAAGCAGTTGTGTCTTTGGCTAAGGTCAAAAACTCTCACCAGTGAGAAGAGTTAGCGCTTGGTCGGTCAGAAATCCCGGTGAGAAAACTGTGACGTCATTTTAACGCGGTCAAAAACACCAGTTAGCGCTGTTATGCCTAACCGGTTAGTCTAACCGTCCTCAACGAGAAAAAGAACTGACGGTTAGCCCAGTGAGAAATTACGTCATCATTCTCTCACCGGTGAGGGTTTTTGACCACAGCCTTTATTAATGGATAAATTAGCACACACACCGCTTTCCCGTTTTCAATCAGCCAAGGACGCCACCATTTTTGTAGTCTCACCAATGTGTAAAAGGCAAATGAACATTCTTGCTGGTGGCGAAAGGGGTTCTCCATCTTTTCTGGCCCTCTGTAAATGTTTAAACTCCATCACGTTTCCGGTTTTCACACAGCGCAGACGTGCTCCATGTGCTCTCCATAGTTTTGAGAGCAAGCAAGCCATGGTTGCATCATTCATTGTCACGTAAATAGTGGTATAGCAGTTTCTCCATCATCCAGTGGTAGAGCTGTTTAATTTTTGATGGTTTAGTGCGAAATTATTAAGAACTTGTTTTTTTTTTCGAGATCCATATGAGTAATTATTTCCTTCAATCAATGGATTCCTCTATTTATCGAACTGTGCCATCCACATACCGGGGGAATGATACTTAAAAACGATTTTTTTGCGCCTTCATTATCTCTTGGACTCTAATTTTCTTTCTGGACATAATTTCCCATCAATATCATAATAGTATCAAATTATTAATATTTGTTCTTGATTTATTTTAAATTATGCCGAAAGACAAAGCAATAGTGTCGAATTCTGTCTCTACCCGTACAGCCGCCAGTGGAACGCCCGTAAAGTTGACTGATGACGATTCTCCCCGCTCTTCGGTCGAGTCTACTATTTTTGCACTATTCGAGCATCCGAACTTTTGGGACTCGTTTATTAGCAAGTTTATGGATAAGTTAACGGAATTGTTCGACAAAAGACTTTCCGATGTTAATAAGAATTTAAAAGATGTTACCACTCGTCTGAATACGCTGACCTCACAATTTGAGACCTTCGATGCTAAATATATTTCTTTACAAGATGATCTGAATAAATTTGTTAGAGAACTTTATCTAGATGTCCCCTTAAGAATTGAGCTGTTATCGGAGGATTTGGTCAGTCTTGAACAGTATTCACGACGGACCAATGTACGCCTTTTACACTGTAATGCTTGTAGATACATTACCTACGTTCTTCTCCGAAAATATAGATGTGTCGATTAGATCTACGGACAATGTTGCTGCACATCGTTTGGACCCCAGAATATCTAATAAACCTCGTGTGGTGCGTTTCTCCACATATTTGCTTCGTGATTTGGTTATAAAATATCGCAAAAATTAAAATCCCGACAGCCTCAAATTGCAATAATGGAAGACTTAACTTCATCACGTTACAAGCTCCTTCGGAAGGCGAAGTCCCGGTTCGGACCGCCCAACGCTTAGAGTTTTGGAATTCAAATCTGCAATAATTTTTTAAGATTTTTTACAGATTTGTAAGATTTGTGGGACGGTGTACGAGATTTTTCTGTGTGAAGGACCTCTTGGTTGTCTCTCAGTTGCAGTGTTACATCACGCGAATGAATTGTTTGACTAAAATTTCTGGGGGGTTTTTCTCCTAACAATATACAGGGAGTATCTGAACGGTCTGTACAAACTTGGAGGGGAGGTAATATGGGTGATTCTAAGTAAAAAAGTTCATATGAATATGGGTCCGAAATTGGACGCTGAGATATGAACAGAAATAACAATGCCGCTACCAAGATCAAGTTCTGTAACATCTAGAATGATGAATTTTGGTAAAACAACAGGGTACATAACACTGCGTTCAAGATCGTAACCCGTGCTCACATGCGAGTACTAACCAGCACGTGTTACGATTTCGACTGCGTAACTCGGTGGAATTCTATCAAATTTTAACAGTTCACACAGTTTTATGTACCCTGTTGTTTTCCTAAATTCATTATTCTAGATGTCACAGAACTTGAGTTATTAACTTGTTGAACTTGGTGGCGGCATTTATATTTCTGTTCATATCTCAGTTATCGTTCAACTTCGGAATCACCCATACTTAAGAATCAACTTTTTTGCTTAAGAATCACCCATACAACCTCCCCTCCAAGTTTGTACAGACCGTTCAGATACACCCTGTATACATAAATTAATGTATAAATAATAATTTTTTTTTTATTCAAAGAACTAAAAACAATTACATTATAACTAATTACATTATAATAATAATAATAATAATAATAATAATAATAATAATAATTTTTCATGTCTTTGTTGAAATTCAACAAACGGCTCGGAAAACATTACCAAGTTCAACAACCGGATCGCAAAATCTTAAGAAGTTCAACAACCGGCTCCAGCCAACACCTCCTAGAAAGAAAGCCTCTGCACTGAAACGTCATACATTGTTACATGATCATAAGAAGTCATAATTTAGGGCTTATTATTGGTAGAAATGCAATTAACAATGCCTTTTTATGATGATGTAACAATATATTAATTTTCAGTGCGCAGGCTTTCTTTCTAGGAGGTGTTGCTCCAGCACACCACTGTCTATGATCCTTTCCCAAGTGTAATAAAATAAACTAAGACTAAAATTAATAAAAAAAATTGGTAAAAAAATGGCTGCATATATTAAATGGAAATGCGATAATTGTAGACGTTATGAATTTTTCATTGGTATGCTTGCGATGTAAATTTGTTTGTATCTTCACTTGGAGTAAAAGCAGACGCTCTACTGGAACGTTTTATTCAAATAGCTTTATATGTTAATCGTTCAGGATTATATTTGGTCAAGGCTCAGAAATTTGGGGAGCTTTTCATGTTACGTTTGAGCATAGGATTCACACTGCAAACACAGCGGTGAATCGTCTTATATAGTAATCTTTTTTCAAAAAGGTTATTAGATCTTGCGTGATTCGTGTCCATCGTATGAAGTCGCTAGACTTTGGTAAATGAGTTTAAGGAGGCCAGAAGACACCGCGTTCAGGAGGCCCAAAAACAGGAGTCACGCCAAAAATCATTGACAAAGTCCATAACAACGTATTAACTGATAGGTGATTGAATGTCCGTGAGTAAGCAGACGCTGTAGGCATCTCAACTAAGTGAGTGCATATTGTTAAGAACGATCCGAATGCTGGCATCAGTTGGCTCGTTGGTTATGTTTAAAAATAATACAAGTGATTCTTGCGACGTTTTGTAATCATGGATGAGAATTGGATTCATTACTACACCCCGGAAGCAGCAGTCAAAGCAATTGAGAACCTGCTCCGAAAAAGGCGAAGATCGTGACATCTGCGGGTAAGGTCATTGCATCACTGTTTTGGGACGCGAAAGGAATAATTCTCATCGAGTGTCTTCAGAAAGGTAAAACCATCAATAATGAATATTATTCATCACGTTTGAGCAACTGAAGGCAATCATCACGAAAAAACATCCTGGAATAAAATGAAAAAAGTGCCTTTCCATCACGATTACGCACCAGGGCATTTAGGTCTTGCCGCTCAGGTAAAATTAGTTGAATCAAGTTTTCAACTTGTTCCGCATCACCTGATTAGGTCCCGTCAAAGTTCCGTCTGTTCCGGAAAGTGAAAAACTTCCTGGCTGAGCAGTGTGAGTCCAAAGAAGATTTGATGCAGGCCGTAAATGCTTATTTTGAGGAACATGACGAAAACCACTTCTGCCAGGAATCAAAAACTTGGAGAAAATTTGGGGAAAATGTTGAGCTTCGGGTGAATTATGTCGGAAAAAATGTAATTTCTTTCAATAAAATTTTTTTGTTTTTAATATCAAACCAAGTTAATCTTCAAACCTCCCTTATGTATGTATAAATTTGCAGAAAATTTTATAATTTTAATTACCTCGTTGTATGCTTCATGTTCAGTCTCTGATTTATTCAACATCCAACCGGTACCTGCCAAGTAAATGCAATCATCTATAGCGTCCGCTATAGGATAATCTCCATCATCGTCATCATTGACTGGATGTGATACAGTAGCATTCAGATTTATTAGAGCTTCTAAGAAATCCATCCCTGCTTTGCGAATCGTTTTTTTAACGCTTTCTACTTCATTTTTCCAATTATATTCACCATTAAGGCAATTAAGTGCCAAAATGGTGACGTAAAGGATTAAGAGTCTCATCGCGTTCTGTGAAAATATAAATAAATTTTATTAATAAGTATTTAAATTATTTAATGTTAATTAAAATTTCGGCTGCAGGGGGTGGAAAAATAAAAAAAAACTGCTGTGAAAATGTGTCGCGATTCGGCTGCCAGAGCAGTCATGCCAACTGGCACAGAAACTTCCCATTTTGTGGCTGTAACAAAGGACAATCACTTTGATCAACAGTAAAAGCATAAGTGTTATGTGAACATTTTGGTAGCACTCAATCGTCCTTATGTGCGTCCTCTCAAACGCGCAAATTGGCATGATCACTGAAGCGCGCTTCGCTGGAGTCTCAGCTTTTGCGAGGAGCAGTGTATTAACTTTTATAACAGCTTATACAAAAAATTACAAGACAAAGCACGAGGCGGACAGAGTTTACCAATTAAGATAGGAGTCTTTATAATACATGACAATATTGGACCCGGATAACCTCCGAGATGAACACTCAAATTCGTATCAATCACATTGGGCGAGGTAAAATTTGCAAACACAGAATTGGGTTGGTGAAGTAATGATTATTGCCCGATTGTTAACGTATTGTTAACTATGGTAGTAACAATCATTTTCTTCACTAACTCAACTCGGTGATAGCATTTTTGACCTCGCACATTGTTTAGCATGCTGAAAACATTCATGGCAAAGCGGCTGTTCTAAAACTATTGGCAGCACCACATAATGCTTTATTGTAAAGCGATGGCGAACGGAAAACACAGAGTAGTTATTTTAAACCATCCGACTCGGTCAGGTCAGGAAAACTCGGGATAAGCCTTTTTCTGTTGATTGTCTCCTTCCTGCTATCAAGCTTGTAAGAGCTCTATGATGGAGAAGAGTATGATATAAAGGTCCCCACACAAGGTTTGCTTGAGAAGATCACAGCGCAGCAACATCTCAGCATTTTAAGCTGCACACGATGCTATTCCCGAAACACCTGTGTTCTAAGGCCTCATCATCCCCATTCACGCTATTAAATTGTCCAAGCAGACAACGATTAGCACTGACTCCATCACATCTCTCATTTAAGATCAATGAAGGTTTGTAGATTTTTATTGAGGAAAGAGTGCATGCTAGATTCCTACTTAAAACCAAACTCTGAACTAATGGACGCTCTGCTTGAGAAATGGTATTCGCTTGAACATTGTGCCTGGCCTATTTTGTCCATTATACCTCCATTCAGAGTAAGAATGACTCTTTCCTATAATGAAGCTTTTTTGTGTCGTTTCACAATTGTTTATGTTTTCCATCCCCTGGTATAGCAGGTAATGCTTTAGAAAGATAATCTTTAATCACTAATTAAAACATTTATACCTTAGAAATATTTGTTCAAAAAGCTTAAAATAATTCTATAGTTTAATGTGTCATGCCATCAAAATGAGAGAATTTCGCAGTCGCATTTTTCATATGACATGACATCGAACTTTTCTCGCTCGCCTAGGCAACACCTACTTCGGGGCTCCCCTTTAAGCAGCAGTGGACAAGCTCAAAACACGAAGATGAGTTTTCCACCGGAATGCCGAAAAAAGGGACTCTGCATCCAGGGCGAGTCCAGCGTTGAGCATAAAAGGGCGAAGGAAGGAAGGAAGATGGGGAGAGCATTAGCCAGGAAGGAATGAAAATCAGACCAGCGGCTCCTGAAATGTGCCTAAAATTGAATTGACTTTTGAAAAATTTTAAATTATTGTGACTTTGTGTTTCGTGCCACGAGTTCCAGAGTGTTATTATGGGTCATGCTATCCTCCAACACCAGGTCATCTACAGCAACTGCTTCCGTAACTGATTTATGAATGTTTCTCTACAAAAAAACGAGATTACATGGAATCGTTCAATTTAGGGACCGCCATCTTCACAGATTGAATCCTCCTTAGCTTCGTGGTTATTGTTAATAACTAAAATGCAACATTTCATTAGGAAGATTGGGAGTGACGCTACCAGACGCCATCGTCATCATCTTATGCAGCAAGAGATCCTGAGACTCCTCCGTAGTTCCATCCCCAAGAAGTTTGCTACTGACATCAGAGGAATAGAATAGTCTGCAGGGCATTGTACATGATAAATTATCATGGTTGAAATCTTAAAGGGTGTCACGCAAGGGTGTCTTCTGCCCCCGCCTCCACCTGTACATTAAGATCGCCATTAAGATGCTTGCCTATGCAGACGACGTAGTTCTTTTCGCGTCTGACCCATATATCCTGGATATCTATAAAGGAAACTTCGACCAGTCAGTGCCTCGACGGGGAGTTCTATCAACCTCGTCAAGTCAAAGGGCATTGCCGCCATAGGGCGCTAGACTGTTGACCATCTTAAAATTTTCCCTTATATCATGATGTGGCCAAGTGACAGTGCTGGGCTATGTTTTTTCGTTTTTACCGATCATCGACTCTCTTCATTGGCACAAATGATCGCCAATTATTACTCGCCTTGACAGGAACTTCTGTTTTCCCACCTCGATATATGTCAAGATGCGTTTTGTTAAGATCCACTTTCTGCCTTTACTAATGCCCAAACGCCTATATACCTTGCCATCCTATAAAGATCTTCAAACAGTGCGCAGAGCAATTGTAAATTGTGTACAATACTCAAAAAAACTGTCATCTGCTCTGTGCTGAATTTCTTTAACCCTTTTCAAGAGAGGAAGGTTGGGTTTACCTAATATAAGGCGCTATCTTATCGCAGTCAGATTCGCTTTGGGCGAATTTTGTGTTTTTGTATCTGGGTTTCTCTTTTAAGATGACTACCATTACCTCCTTCATTGCTAATGATCAGGAATTTAGACAACCAGATTTATATAAGACATTGTAATTGGACTTACATTTTTACCTGCACTACGCCAAATCGATACACAAGACTGGGACCAACTTCGTCTATAGTGTTTCTTTCAGCAATCCGACCAGGATGTGAATATTGACATAATACGTCTGTCTCGGTGTTAAAAATCAATTTTGTTATTCAGGGTGTTTTTGAGTACAGATTTCTGGGAGATGATAGAAGAGGTCCTTAGAAGTATTTTTTGTCTTATGAACATGAGGTCCCCGCAGCTCCGTTTACTTTCAATACTGCAATGAACAATCAAATGATACCGGGACGCAGTGTGCGCTGGTAGGCCTAGATTATTTTATTTTTAACAATTAACACAAGCAATCTACTGTATGACTTATACAGTAATTGTTCGAAATGACCGCTATTTGCTTCATAGCACAATTCGCAACGCCTTATGATGGATTGATGTACGCGTGGAAACAGTTGATTTGCACGGTCGCTGATGTCACCTGCTGCCGCGACAACACGAGCCGCCAATTCTTCTTCGGTATCTACGGGTTCGGAGTACACCATTGATTTTATGCTTCCCCATAAAAAAAATCCATCGGTGTGAGATCTGGCGATTTCGGTGGCCAAGCAACTGGTCCGCCACGACCAATCCAACGACCAGGATATGTCTCATTTAGGTAATCTCTAACTGCTCGTGTGTAATGCGAAGGTGCGCCGTCCTGTTGAAACCACATCAAATGTCTGGTCATTAGTGGAACATCTTCAAGAAGACCAGGGAGCTCCTCCTTCAGGAAACCAAGGTATGTTTGCCCGTTAAGACGGCATGGTAGGAGATATGGCCCAATCAGGATATTGTGAATCATGCCAGCTCAAATGTTCAACGAAAAACGATGCTGAAAACTGTTAACATGTGTTGCACATGGGTTGACATGAGACCA
>JAHWFO010014368.1:91693-104535 GCA_023313115.1 Rhysida immarginata
AGGCTGTCATTAGAGCAAAAGAGAATGCCACTGCTGATTAATTCTGTTCTATGAAGCGTGGGACATAGAAATGTTGGTGTCTCTAAACTTCTGATCACATAGATGTAAAGTGTCCTAACCTAACCCCCTCTCCTTCTGGCTGCACGGCACACGTCCACTCGATATGCAAATTCTTCGTCAATTCATTTATGACGGCTGTCCGTCGAGTTTTAAGTTCATCCAGATTTGTAGTTACGGAAAGAAAATAACCACCATTCTTAACAAAGCCCAACAATAAAAGAAAACACGGATTTAGCCACGATGCTACGTTTCGACATAAACTGACGCGAGCTTATTACGCCTTTCAGACGAGCCCGGGAAACCTCTAGCGGCAGTGTAATGAAACATTGCGATCACCTTTTTCTAATAGAATGCAGATCGTTTTCTTGAGATCAACAGTTGTGGATCTAAAGCATTTTGAAATAAGAGAAAGAATTTTGATACAGCCCCTCTATGGTACTTTTTATCATCATGTGTATTTTATTCTTTTGTTGTGCTGTATTCACGTCAGTTAATTACTCTTGTTAAGTATGGCTTTTAGTTTCTTTATTTACGATCAGTCGTGTTTAAGAGGATATATCAGAAAGTAACGCCATTTATTTTTTAACGGAAGAAATATAGTAGCTGTGTAAAATTAACAAAACCAAAAATAAGGCTGAGTACATGCACAGACATTGCAGAACAAGAATTGTTCATGCGCACGCGCACTAAGTGCTAGCAGTCTTTTTACACATGGCTGTCGATATCACATCGTCTACAGTGGAAGAACATCGAGCTCTAATAAGGTTTCTATCCGCAAAATCTAAGAAATTCGCTGAAATTCATGAGGAAATAGTGAAAGTTTAAGGTGCCGACTGTTTGGACTATTCCAATGAGTGCAGATGATGTAAAATGTTTCGGGAAGGAAGAGTTAGCCTTGCCGATAAACAGCGTTCCTGGAGGCCTGCGTCAGGGGCAACACCAGCCATTATCGAAGACATTAGAAACACAATCAGAGAAAACCGTCGCATTTCCTTGAAAGAAGTGAATGAAACGTTTCATATACGCTATGGATCTGCGTGGGATATATTAGATGAGAAGTTTGGATATAGCAAAGTGTGTTTCGCGTTGGAGTCCAAAAAATTTGACACCAGGTCAGACCGGCAACCAAGTGGAGCACAGTGTCCAACATCTGCCGTGGTACAACCAGGAGGAAAAAAGTTTCTGAAAGGAGATGAGTCTTCCAGCATTCACAAAAACTGCAGGCATTGCGTGGACATCCACATTCTCCGTGTCGCAAAAAATTCCAAGTTTCTCCTTCAGCTAAAAAGATTATTCTTACATTATTTTTTGGAATTTGCAAGCATCCTCGTCGCAGTGTGGCGACCCGCCCCCTTTGTTTGTATTGTTCTAACTTTAAAGAACAATAATGATCTATTATGTAGATTAACAGTTTGTGACGATTTTATAACTTTGTTATAAAACAGATTTTATTTGAAACCGTCAAAATAGTTTCCATGTTTTAACCGAACGAACGTATTGTTTATCATCGGAGTTGGTTGACAGCGGCGTTAATTTACAGTTAGCTCTGTCGAGTTGAGTGGAGATCATCTTTTCACCCTATCCCCCCCTCTCCTCCTCGAGAGCGAGCTCTGTGCCGTGTCTTTCAACTCTTGAGCACCTGTTGAATTTTATCCAATCAGCGATGATTATTTTACCGTCAGTGAGCGGCGTTCCCTTACAATTTTAGAGGGATATTATCAGTTCTTTGCGAGTTCTACAGAGAGCCTGACGTTTTGAGAGTTTTCGAGAGGAGCCTTGTGAGTTCGTCTAGAAAGATGAGAGAAGATGAAGTAATCCACGACAAAGTCGCTATATTTCCTAGAGTGAAATCCTTTCACAAATAACATCATTTACTTTAGTACCTGTTTATTATTCCCTACTGAGAATCTAATAAAACAATGATTATTATTATGAATATTATTATCAATTAAGCCTGCAATCGGTTAATCTATTCGCGGAGCCCATCGAAGAAGAAACCACACCACCCCCACCATCCACCGCTACGAGCACTGACGACGACGGCATGAAGAACGGGTAATGATGTGTATACTTCCTCTCATGTTCGATATCATATAGTCACAAAAATATTAATTCGTAAAAATAATATTAATGTTATTTTATGAAAACCCTGTTTTAATTAACTTTTAACTTAATGCGATAAATGAAGTAGCAATTTGTAAAGTTAAAATGAAATATATTTAACGAGCAGTGTTTGAAGTAAACAACTATCTTTTGTAAACAGTAACGGAGAGAATTCTAAGTAGTTTCATTTTAAATAATAATGTTAAACGCGGAGATTCAAGAATTTAACCATTTTGTTAGAATATAACTTGATAAACGTTAATTTCAGATATCTTGATATATTAAAAGATGTAAAGAATTTATCATAAATGTTTATTTAAAGATTTAAAAGTCCATTTCATTTAAACTTACCTTTAAATAATTTTTGCCTATTAATAACTGTTGTTTATAATGAATAAATGTGTGTTGTTCTAATAATTAAAAATAGTTTCAATAGTCTCTCTAAATAAAAGTATTAAAACCCCGGTGCACTTTCCCGACCGGGTCGAACCACAAAAACCTCGGCTACCTGTTCAAAAATACGAACGGAAGGAGCGGCCAGGTCTTAACTAATTCTTATTTTGGGAGTGGAGATTTTGGAGTGAACGACTGCATAAGTTGGGGCCTGGGTACGTCACAGCAGAGTTCCTGCCTTGTGAGTCAACCGTCTACACCGTGCTACTTATTGTGAAACATTGACTAAACTATGGCGTGTTATTCGGGATGAGCGATCAGGAAGAGGAAACGATCTTCGATTTCTTCATCACAACGCATATGGCCAATGTTGTAAAGAAAAACTTGATTTAGTGCTCTCGGATTACCACCTCTTTGATCCCATGAAGAGATTTTTGGGTGGTCAGAGGTTTTAGACTGACGAGGAACTCAAATCTGTTATGTACTGTTTACAGGCGACGGAGTATTCTGAAACTGGTGCTATGTTAGGATAAATGACATAAATCGTCAACGTGCTTATGTAAAAAAAATAGCTAAAGGCATGTAGTTTAAGCTGCATTTAGCAGTTTACCTACATGTTTTGTAAAAAAAAATTTAATAAAATAAATGGAGATTACTTTCTGATATCTGCTCGTATTTAATGACATGTGCAAGCTTATTAGGTAGCCTGTAGAAACATAAAAACTCAAGCAACTAACACTGAATAAAACTCGCATTTCAGGAGGATAAAAGTTTTTAAAGTTTATTTATTTAACTTTGTAGGATCACATCCAATTTGAGCCAAGTTTTCCACTTGTTTAGTTACGTTTTTGAGTAAATCTATCGTTGTATTCAATTTGCCTATTTCCTCTTCTGTGATACCATTCTCAGGAGTAAAAGATTGCAGTTCACGAATGCAATCTTCAGTATTTCCGTACACGTGGCAAGCCTAAAATAAGATGTATGAAAGAATATTAATATTTAATGCACTTTAGGTAAATCAATTGACGTGTAATATTCAACACACGTGCTTCTCAAACTTTTTTATAAAATATACGAAACACTGTTTCATGTTTATGATGACAATTGTTAATGCATCGTAGCACGGGTTTGAAATACACGAGGCTTGTGAAATTTTTTCCGTGAGTTTGATGACAATCGAAATTAACATTTCGTTAAATAATTAACTATATATACTATATACTGGACCTTTTTGTTTTTCATTTTCAACTTTGCTGCCAAAATGCTTTCAAAAATTGAATCGTTCTGCAAGGGCTAGGTGGTAGCCATTTCCGACGCTGGTTTCTCTTAATCTAGAATAACAGAACAGTGTAAGGGAAAAGGTTTCGTTATTTTTAGGAATGGTATAACAAAAGTTATCAAACGCTGAAGACAAAATGGTCCGGACAATGAACGAATAGTCCATCCGCGTTCTTCCCTTACAAAGTTGTCCTTACGGAAAATCCGCCAGTACAACGAGCCATTGCAAGCAAGATTGGAACCTATGTTTCATCGGTAAACCGTAATATTCATCAAAACTTTACGCAGTCGTAAGGCTCGATCTCACGCTTTGTTCCCAAGACACATTGCAATTTGTATGAATTTTTTTAGGCAGGCGACAAATGGAAGAATATAGTCACCTTCGATGAGGTTTGGCTATATTTACCGAGATTTGACAACATGGTGATACGACTCCCTCTGATTGGGTGCGTCAAGGCAAGGATAGTTTTCCGAAAGGGATTTGCTGGGTACAACTACAAAGGATGTCGTCTATCAAAAAAGTATACAGCAAATATAAATACTGCTTACAATCTGGAAATTTTTTTGAAACACATATCCCACGAATTTATGGCCCTAGAGCGAAAGATATGTACATCCACCAGGACAAAGCTTCCAGCCTGAATAGACTGTCCAGTACTGTGCTCGAATGGAACAGGAAACTTGCATTATGATTTTCCCATTCTCAGACATCCTTGTCAAGTCACTCGATGCCTCTCGCGGATTTTTGTGGATTCTGTCTCTTTAAAAGAGCTCATCATGTAAGAATTCCGAGAACACTTTCTGGATAATACTAGGTAAGCACAAAACTTATTGCTGTTTTTATGTTGACATAAAAGGAGGTGATGTGATTGATGTGAATACCCAGCAGCCCTGTGTTTATACAGGCTACCCTTCCTGGTCCCCCCTGGCAGATTTTGGACCACACTGTACACCCATTTGCATATCTTCTATCACTTCCTTTTATGACAATTGAAGGTATCGAAGGAGATGGTTAGGTGGGCTTGTGAGCAGCAGCATGTGTCTTGGATTTGGGGATGATGCTGTGAATGAACGCACCGCAAGGCATTGGTTCCAGAAATTCAGGTCTCGAGAATTTGTCATTTATGATGAACCCCGTAGTCCAGGGTGTCTGGTGGATTAGACGCCAAATGGTTCACTACGAGCTGCTATCAACTGGCCAAACCATCACTGGAAACGTGTACTCCCAGCAGTTGGAACGTGTGCAACAGGCATTGCAGCATTGCATTGTACTTCCTTCATAACAATGCCTGGCCACATATGGCGCGGATGGCCAGGGAAACCATAGAGCGGCTTAGCTGGGAAACTTTGTGTCATCTACCTTACTCACCAGTTCTTGCTCCAACGCATTTTCACCTTTTCCATACTCTGGACAAGCATCTTCGTGGAAAATCCTACACCAATGTTACAAACCTGCGAAAGGCACTCACGGACTTCTTAGAGTCCAAGACCGGCAAGTTTTACAGCCAGGGGATTGATCAACTGGAGACACGTTGGCAGAAGATGCTAGATGCCAATAGGGATTACCTTGAGGACTGGCGATACGCTACTTTTTGTGTACATCACTTTGTTTTCTGGAATTAAAAACAGCAAGAACTTTTGTGGTTACCTAGTAGAAAGCCTGTCAACTGGAGTGGAACAGAATCGACCTCTCTGCTCTCTGTAAAAGTCTCTTACAGTGGAAACTTAGATGTCCAGCGATTGCTAGAAGAAATAATCATCATACAGGGTAAATATAATTTTGAAGTAATGGATTCAAGTAGATTCACAGAAAGCGTATTCTCGTCACCATATACATGAAACATAATGAAAAGAAAGAAAACTTATCTTAAAAGAAATGGAATATAAATGAAAGCACAGTATTTAAAGTTGCCTTTTGGAAAAAAAATTTTAAAACACATCAAATTGAAAACAATCATGTATCAATCTATTAGTCAGTTTATATACTAAACTAGAAAAAGTACCCGGCGTTGCCCGGGATTATTACACTTGGGATGTAAACAGAACAATCTCAAAAATTAAAATAAATTTTGCAATATCTTAAAAATAAACACATGAAAATGCTTAGAATTAATACAGTAAAAATTCTTAATGAAAATTCGAAAAAAATCTTTTTAAAGGCTCAAAATGGATGGACTGCTCCAATAATTTCTTACTCAGATAATCTTACTTCAGATGTACACTTGATGTTGTTGCAATTTCCACTCTTCTCTCGCTGTGTTGAAGCAAAATTTGGCCTTTCATCACTTTGGGTAGTCTAGCGGTCGCCAATTCTTCTATTTACTTGCTTCCCATTTGCTCAATACAGCACGGAGCTAAAGGTTTGCTTTCTCTGTCGTCTTTCCACTCTTTCTCAATAGTCTGCTAACTCTTCATTATCTCCAGCTACTGATCATTTTTAAAGATTTTCAAGAAATTGTTAAGTACTAAGAACTCTCTTTTCTAAGAAAAACCTGAATAACAGGAATTCTATGCATTGTTACAAATTGAAACTTATCCATATTGCATCATCATTTTATGTTCATTGTTATAATTCTTGGAAAGGATTGCTTTATCATTGCATCATCATTTTGAGCTCATTGTTATTGGTGAATTGCGTGTTGAAACCATTGTTGATACCTATTGTTGCACAAACTTTTATTTGCATTGTTGGTCATGAGATATATATTGTTGGTCCGTGCAGAGTGTTTGTGAATTGCGTGTTGATACCATTGTTGCAAAAACTTTGTCTTGCATTGTTGGTCATGCGATATTTCTCATTAATATGCCCTGCTATAACCATGAATATCGATTTTTTATCAATAATTATTATTTTTTCGAAATCTGAAGTAGACAGTGACCTTCCTCATGCTTTGAAGGTCATGTATGCGAAATTTCATCAAGATCGGAATAAAACTGTAGATTTGTATAAAAAACGTACACACAGACAGACAGACCCACAGACAGACCCACAAACATCCTTCTTTATATATATAGAAGATTATTATTACCACCCTTAGATTAGCTCGCTCTTGGATCTTGTGAGATGGTACGGAACCTTTCAGTCGAATTTTGAAGAACTTCCGCTTTTCCATTCGCTCTTAAATTTTGCATACAGGTTTGTTTTTGTTGACAACACATTTTAGGAATTTTTCTTTCCAATTTCGGAGTTTCTTTCCCACAAAAAACTTAAATAAATTCATTTTTCCTGCATGTCTATGGAGTTTTATTCGCGTGGAGCAGTTTGTAATGTCAGAATTTGATTTGCCATTAATATTGTTTCTTCTAAGTGATAAAACTTCAACTTTCATTTTGAGAATAAGGGTGGAAAAAATGCTTCATTTTTCTATATTTACTTATTTCAATTTAAAAGGAAGTTTTTAAAGATATCTCGACAAAATAAAAAGTGAAATGTAGCTTCTAATTAGCTCTATTCACCGAGATATAAATGGTATTAATCACATTTTTCATTACAAAATTATAGCCTTTTTTTGAAAATTTCAATATTAAAATGTTATTATTTTTAAGCTCAAAGACGTGAAAATGTTAATACAATTGCACAAAAATTATTTTGTCTACATCATTCTTCTACATCATGTTCTGGAGCAAAATCATTTGAAGATTTAAGAACTGTTGATGGAGTATTGCGTTCAACTTTTGTTAAAGCAACAAGACAACGAGGCATTTTTTATGACGACGAACAATGGGAAAAATGGATTCGAGAAGCTATTGTCTTCAACACACCATTTCAACTTAGACTGTTCTTTTCTTTTATCTGCGTATTTTGTTCACCACCAAATGCAAAAGACTATTATTTTGTTCATGGGACTAACAGAAACAACCAATGTCAATCGATTATTTGAGAGATCATGATGAAGATGTTGCATTCAATTATTCTCTTCGATGTGTCCGATGGTATGTGCGGTCCATTCCGCTAGAAGCGTTATCCACAGAGCTTCGATAATCATAGGTGGAGGTAACAGTTGCCGTATATGGCGATCAAGGTGCTCCCACAGATGTTCGATTGGATTGATGTCCTGCGAATTACCGACCCAAGGGAGCATTCGAAAGTCAGTAGAGTGTTCCTGGAACCAATCCAGATGGAGACGTGCCTTGTAGCAGGTGCATTGTTCTGCTGGAACACACCATCACATTGGGGGAAACATCGTGAGCATGTACTGGTGTACCTGGTCCAAAACGATTGAGAGATAGCCACAGGCATTCAAATTGCCCTCTAGACGAATCAGTGGACCTTACTGCTTCCAACAGAAAATCCCCAACACATGCACACTACCCCCCCCCAGCCTTTTTCCGGTCCACAATAGCCCCTTGCAGTGTCTTTTCATGGCGTTCACGACGCACTCGCCATCACCCGTCAATCTTATGGAGCAAAAACCTTGACTCGTCGGAGAAGGCGACCTTAGCCTATTAGTCTGTGGTCCGATGGTGGTGCTCACGTGCAAAGTCTGGGCGTCTTTGACGATGAACCCTGGTTAACATGTATGCAGCAACCATGCGTCGACTGTTCAGGCCCATCCGTAGCAGGGTGCGTTCAACGGTAATGTCGGATGCACATCTGTTGGCACCGCTGTTGAATCTGGTGGTCAGTTGATGGACTGTGGCCCTCCTGTCACCTTTTACGAGTCGTCGTAGGCGCCGCTCACTCCGATAGTCGATGGCTCGTGACCCTTTACAGTGATGGTGTTGAGAGGTGATTTCTGTCTCTGCTGTCCACTCTTTGTACACCTTCACTACAGCGGATCGTCAATAGTTCAAAAATCGCCCCGTTTCGGTGCCACCCTTGCTGCGATAGCCTACTATCATCCCTTTTTGGATGTCCGTTAAATCCGGACGTTTACCCATCTGGAGACTCGTGCACCTGCCATTTGATGCACCAGCTTTAAAGCTTTCTCAGCCTGTTATGCAAATTTTGCAATCTGTAATCGCTGTGGGTGCGAACGTGGGCTTTATATCTGGGGGGGGGGGGGGCGTTGGCTGAAACCCCTCTTAAAAAGTCCGCAACTATTAATATGTGATATTCGGCAAATTATCAGAATATCATATCCTGGATTTGTCATGGTAATTTTTCTCTTAAGTAACAAAAGAAAAACAAATTCGACAAATGGAAATCGACGATATGAAATGTGAATCTGATTCAATCTGATTTTCAAATTGAGGACAACCAATCATAGATCGTTTTCAAATAGAGCGTGGATTTTGCGTTTTTAAAATTAAGGTCAAAAATTTAGAAGTTAGTAGCGTTTTTGACCACGTTTTTCATGTTAGCATGTCCAAATCTATAAATAACAATTGTTACTTTTTTTTTAAATCCATGCATAAACCTGATTGTTGGGGGGAATTGTTCTAGGTGGCAGTTGTTCGGGTGGCGGTTGTTCAGGTGGTAATTGTCCTAGAACCAATAGCACCACCAGTTCGATATAACAAGGTTTTGTCTTTTCTATGTTCAGGCGTGACCACCGAGAGTTAAGGCCTATGCATTGAAACTTCATACATTGTTATATCATTATTAGAAGAGTATTGTTTTTCGTTTGGTTATAACCAGAGACAAATGAAAGAAAGAGACTGGCAGTTCCCTATTCATTTCACTGAACGCTACAGGTGCCAGCGGAAGTGCAGCATTCGCCATGTTACGATTGGCAAAAGCCTAAGGCGGATATTGTCACGAATATTCTCAATGTAATTTCAGCTGTTTTTGTAGATGATTTCTGGACGTATTAGTAAGCATAACCTGATTTCTGATTATTTTAAAAAACTTTATTGCATTAACTAACGATAACGTATACTTTTAATAACTCCAAATAACTTATTCAATGCCTATACTCTGTTCAACGAAAGAAAAACTGGGTGTGTCTAGTTAAAGTTCCAATTTTAATTGTTAAACATTGTTAATTTTACTTAGCAACAATGTCTATCAATTGAAATCGGAAATTTAAATAGGCACACCCCGTTTTTCTTTCGTTGAACAGAGTATAACGAATTTTTAAAAGACAAATATTTTAAAATTTTAAATTAAAAAAAAATGAAGAAATAATTCTCAGTTCAATAAAATAATCAATTTATTAATCCACATATTGTAATAAGCAATTGTTTGCGATTGTTTCACATCGCCCTCGGTAGCTCAGTGGTTGCGTTACCGCCTCTGATGCCCGAGGACGCGGGTTCGACCCCGGCCAAGGACGACGAGGATTTTTTCAGGGAGAAAATCCTGAGATCAAGCACTTCCTTCGGAAGGGAAGTAAAGATGTTAGTCCCGTGTAGTCGCTTGCCGGCTGCACGTTGAAGAACCCTTGCAAGGCAAAATTTGCCGCCCCTATAACCCTGTCCTGAAATGACCATAAAAGTTGAAAAGGACTTTAATACTAAACAAACCAAACCAAACCGATTGTTTCACATGCATTGCCTCGGGCGATCAGCTGTTTCTTGCCAATCCCAATATGGCGGCGCGAAGGCACCACTAGAGGGGAGGTCACTGCCAGTCTCTTTCTTTAATTTGTCTCTGGTTATAACCACGGCGCTATACCAGTAAGTCTTAAATGCGATTAAACATGTTTTCGGATGATGATGTAGCAATGTATGAAGTTTTCGCGCTCAGGCAACGCCTCTTATAAAGAAAGCATCAGCACTGAAACGTCATACATTGTTACATCATCATACTTCGTCCATACTTGTTAATCGTATTTCTACCAATAATAAACCCTAAATTTGGTCGACTTATGATGTTAATCGACACATGTTGATATGACCTCTTTAACTCCATTTCCAGACAGGAACCATTCACCCTGTATATTAAAAAATTATAAAGATCTCAACTAATTGTATGAGAGAGCAATCCTTGCTGCTAAACTAGTACCGTCACTATGAATAACCCCATTCAGGACATGATTCCACGCTCTGTGACTGAATACAACTCCATTGGCCGAATTACATGTTGATAACGGATGTTGATGAGGCTCTAGACAAAGTTCCTCCATTCTCTGAATCCCTGTACGAAGTTTATTTTAATATAGACAGAAATAATTCAATACTTATAGCCTTTCTTCGATATTCTAAAGTTAATGAGGCAATGTCGAATTTTCCTGGGTAAATCCATTTGGACACAAAATTTTAGTGCGAGCATTTTAAAGAGTTCTTTTCGTTTTCCGAAGTGAATATTTACTTTACTAACTCATAAGGATTTTTCATCTGTTCTTATTTATATTTAAATTCAGATATTGCAAACTTTCATGAACCAAATGGCCCGAGCAACGCCGGGCATATGGCCAGTTTCCAATAAAGGGATATCAAATGTATTCACTTACACTGGCAAAACAAGAAGCGGCGCCATTCCTGAGAGTAAAAAGCAGGCCAATCGGAGACAATCCACTAACCGTACTGCTGACGTCGTCCGGAAGGTTCGGGCTCCCGTAACCGGCTGTAACCCACCAAGCCAACGGACTGTTGCACAGAAGGTACGGACATCTGTGTACAAGCGATTTCAACCACAATTATCAACCGTGATTTACAACTGGGAAGCGACACAGCAGCCACGTTCATAAGTTGTTGACGCACCGTGTTCAAGAGCGATCATATAAGCTTCGTTGGAGTAGGCATACGAAATTATTATTTTGTTTTTCTTCTAGATTTGTTCTAAGGATATCCATTAGTACTTTTTCATGTAATTCTCAGTTCAAATAGGCTCCAGAGATATCAAAATGGTATACCTTCCAGCCCTGTTTGCAGCTGTCGCTAAAACCGCTCGTGCTGATTTCATTTGAATTACTGGAAAAAAAAGTTATTCAATTCCTGGTATTTGTTTGAAGCCTCTCGCCACAAGACGAACTTTATATTCCTTGATTTCTCCTTTTTCGTTCTTTTTCTTCTTAAATGTCCATTTCGAATCTATTACATGATCATATTTTCTTATTTCAACTATTTTCCATGTGTTATTTTCCATGGATTGCAATAAACGTGATCTAATGCCGGCGCGCTATATTTATAATATTTTTTGTATTTTAACCACGCTGAGATAGCTTGTCGTGCGGTTTGTCTTAATTAATCAAGTCAGAAAAAAATAAAATAATAAATCAATTTATTTTAAACAACTTACTGGACATCACGATAAATCATATTTTTAGTGAAACTTCTATCACTATTTTTGATCAATTTCCCTTGTTTTTGAGGAATATTATAGATACAAATTTTTATATTGCTTTTAAATTTTGAACGTGATAAAGCGACTTAAAGTAGACCATTAGAAAACACAAGTTCATTTATAATTAAACCTACATGAGAAAACGACTGTCTTTGATTCTTATTTAAAGTCATAGCAAAAGAAGGAATAATTGGAAATTGACATTTTTTAAACACGAGAGCCAAATTGAAATCACTTGATTCAAATCGATTCTTGGAATTATAACAATTTCATTTCTATTTGCCTCATTTACAATTTTTGCCTGAATTAAATGTCCATGACATGATGTGACTATTAAGCGAGTTTGACATTGCAAAATCCTTTTTTTTATTCAAATTTCTTATTAGCATGACAATCATTCCTATTTTTATGTGAAGCCCATGTGGTCGAACTCTTGATGTAGTCAGTGAATTCAGCATTTCTATCATAACTTGATTAGATGTTTGATCATTTGGATCTTCTACCACTGAGTTATTACTTTCAAATGTAAATTTTCTTCCTTCCATTTGATCTATAATTTTGTTGTTCATTGTGAGAGCAGCAATATACAGGGTGTAAATTTTAAGTTGACAAAGCAGAATAACTCGAAACATAAGCTTCACACGAAAAAATGCGTAGAATCCAAAGTTGATTATTTTCGAGGGGGCATCTGCTGGTGCTAAAATTAGCCCACCCCCCCCGGCCCCTGGGGGTGGGGCGGGGGGCAACTTTAAAATTTCAAATGGGAACCCCTATTTTTTATTGCAGATTCAGGTCCTACATAAAAAACTACGTACATTTTGTCTGAAACATTTTTTTT
>JAHWFO010014368.1:134535-153563 GCA_023313115.1 Rhysida immarginata
TGGGTCAGCAGATTATTTTGTTTCAAGCACAGATAAGCCTACTTATCGATGAACGCTTACTATGGTGTGGGAAAGGACGCTCGAATCCGCCATGAGACGAAGTAAATCCGTGGCCGAGCGATAGATAGAAATGTAATTATTTCATCAGTGAAAAAAAATGAGAAATAGCAAAAAATAAACTCATAAGAATATTTTTCCATTTTAAATTTCTTATAATTTTTGAAAATATAAATGTTCAAATTAAAGTTTGAATTATTTTTAAATTCCCTTTTTTTTCTTTTAATAAATAATAAAATTCTTTATCGTTGATCATTTTCTTCAGATATTTTTAAAGTTACACAGAGATTTAAAAAAATTTATTTAGAAAAAACACTTTTGATAATTTAGGCAAAAAATGATTGAAATCCGGAAGTGATAATAAGGCCGTGTTATTGTAAGAAGGCATGAACGTCATCCAATTTTTTTTTTTTTTCTAAAACATAAAATTCAGTATTAAACTCAAATTCAATAATTTCACAACATTAAAGTCACTAAACTAAAGCGAATGAAAAAGTATTCCTAATTAAAGACCAATAAATATAGCATCTTACAAAATTGCATTATTGCAAAGTTGTTTGTAAAACTTATTTAACTCTATTTTCAACTTTAGCAGGTGGTCGAAATATTATCGACGGAATTATTTAAAGGCCCTCCTGAATAAAATATCGTTTGATGAGAAGTTTGTAGTATTATTTTTCTGCAGTTAAAAAAAAAAACGTTTATTACTCTTCCATTTAAGTTATTCGATTTATAATTAACTCATCTAATGCTTCTAGAAATAAGGTAAATAAAATAAATAAATAAATAAATAAATAAATAAATAAATAAATAAATAAAAACAGGAAAAAATAAATAATTGCTGAAATTTTAATTTCAGTTTTTATTTGAAATAATTTTTATCTATTTACAAAAACCTTTCATGGTAATTCAACAATTGAATTTCTATTTTTCGTCGATATTTTAATTAAAAATACTACAGAGTATTAAAACAAATTGCCATCGGCAATGTTACATTCGAAAAAGCACACGCTTTCCTTCCACAAGTGACTAATTTTGTTATCTGCGCAAGCGCGCAATCAGCAATCAGTCTATTTCATGGAATGACTAACCGCTCTGACGATGCAAACAACGATATTCTTGTACGATGGACTATCGAAGGTTATTTTTACCGTTCGTGTAGATTTTCTCACTCGCGATGGCCGATGCATGGTCGCAGGTCAATCGAATCTCGCGAGACTGATGTCACTGCGTTGCTCTCGCCATCGCATGTGGAGGAACGCACCCCTGGCCGTTTTATCATGGGCGACATTAACACGGAAAACACAGAGTACCTTAATAGCCTGTTTCTCGAAAAGTTTTGAAACTATCAAAATGAACAAGTTACATTAGTTAGCTCTGTGCTTAATGGAAGCAACAAATGAAACCTATGTTTTATTTGAAGACTCACTGAATTTGAAAAACCTCGCAAACAGCGATGTTTTTCCGTTGTTCAACATGCTTTTACAGAGATTTTATAGTGAAAGAAGGACATCTGACGGCAGATTGGGGAAATCGCTCTCGCACGCATTTTAGCATTGACACGGAGCAGAATGCTCAGGCCTTGTTAATCTCGAAGGCATCGTCTCTCCTCAAGTAGTTACTCAAAACGACCATCAGTCGCCGCCCAGTCGAGCTTGCCCTAGGATGCCTGCAAGGACAGTGGCCGCAACTCGGGTCGTCGACCATGTTTTTCCCAACAATTGATTTACGATACTTTTCAGCTTATTAAGAATAAATGTAAAGATGGCTAATGCTGGTTAGCCCACCAAGCTTTTATTTGTATATTAGACAAAGGAGGTTAAAAAAGAAGCACATTGACGTTTTAATTTTCATAATAAATGTGATTATTTAATCAGCTGATAGCAAGTTTGAGGATTGATTTTTTCACCTTTTCAGCAAAAAGGGAAACTAAAAGCCAATAACCAAAGAGATTATATTTAGCAGCCTATACACATATTACATTTATAAAAAAATAAAAATTTGACATCTATTACAAAAGATGAAAAAAATGTTCAATAATCGATGATTAGTTTTAAGAGAAAATCTACATTCACTTTTACATTCTTTTCATCGTGGAATTGTTCTAACGTCACTTTCTCGTGCAACTTGCAAATAAATTTAAAAAATATGAACCAAACTTATAATAGTAACGTCTTGGTGTTCAAATGACAAAAAAATGTCATAACGTTTCCCGCGGACTTCAATGTCTAGCAATTAAATAACAACTGAAAAATAAATTTTGACGCTACAAACTGTCTATAAAATGCTTAAATTTCAAGCTTCATTTTCCAAAACTTTTCTCCGTTTGAATATATTACATGACTTAAATATGTTGAGTATATTAAATGTTATTTTTACTATTGATTTTACGGTTTGTTTTAAATTTTTCAAGATAAAAATGTTGCTTGTTGGACTCGAATGATCCTTGAATAAAAATTCCTTGAAATTATATAAATTAAAAAAATTATATAAATTAAAATTTTTTTAACATTCCTGAAACAGAAGTCAGATGGGCAATTAAGTCCCTGAAGACTGGCAAAGCTGCAGGTGATGATGAAATCCGGTCCGAGATGTTAAAGGCCTTAAATCAGGATGGTATCCTGTGGCTGACTCGAGTGTGTCAGGTTGCTTGGATATCTGGACAGGCCCCTAAGCAATGGCAGACAGGAATTGTGATCCCTATCTTCAAAAAGGGAGACCAGAGAGATTGCAACAACTATCGAGGCATCTCTTTGCTCAGCATTCCTGGGAAAGTGTACGCTAAGTGTCTGGAGAAGAGAAGTCGGGAAATAGTCGACTCCAAACTGTCAGGGGAGCAGTGTGGTTTCCGACCTGGCCGAAGCACGACGGATCACATCTTTGCTCTAAGGCAAATCTTTGAGAAATCCTGGGAGTATGCAAAAGAGGTCTACGCTTGCTTTGTGGACCTCGAAAAAGCATATGACAGAGTTCCTCGGGAGAAGCTCTGGCAAGTGTTGCAAGAGTATGGAGTGGATGGGCAATTACTGGTTGCTATCATGTCTCTGTACGAAAGCTCTGAGATGTGTGTCCGGATAAATGGCATTAAGTCAAGACCGTTCACCGTGGGTGTTGGACTCCGCCAAGGGTGCGTACTGTCGCCCATCTTGTTCATTATCTTTATGGACTGGATAGACAGGGGCAGCCGAGGCGATGAGCGTGTTTGTGTGGGCGACTGCCTGGTGGAGAGGTTGCTCTTTGCTGACGACCTTGTCCTCCTTGGGTCTTCTCGCACGAACCTTCAGCATGCACTAGACCGGCTTGCAGCCAAATGTGAAGAAGCTGGGATGAAGATCAGTGTGGCTAAAACCGAGGTTCTGGTCCTTTCAAGACAGCCTGCTCAGTGCGCTCTCCATGTTAGTGGAGCCTCATTGAGACAGGTGGAGAAATTCAAGTATCTCGGGATTGCATTCACGAGTGATGGACGGCAGGAGAAAGAATTGGATGCTCGGATCGGTGCAGCAAGCTGTGTCAGACGTGAACTGTGGCGATCCGTGGTAACGAAACGCGAGCTGAGTAACAAAGCTAAGCTCTCCGTCTTCAAATCCATCTTTGTCCCCATTCTCACCTATGGTCATGAGGCTTGGGTAATGACCGAAAGAGTGCGATCGCGGGTACAAGCGGCCGAAATGAGATTTCTGAGAGGTGTTGCAGGTGTTACCCTACTAGATAGAGTGTACAGCAATACAATAAGGGAATCTTTAGGTGTTGAGCCGCTACTTCTCCGCATTGAGAGGTCTCAGTTGCGCTGGTATGGCCACGTGATTCGGATGCCACAAACTAGTCTTCCTAGGCAGTTGTTATTTTCCAAGCCGGTGGGTAAGAGACCAAGGGGTCGGCCTAGAACCAGGTGGCTAGACTACCTGGAGAATCTGGGTTCGAGTCGCTTGGATATTACCAGGGAGGACATGCGCCTGATGGCGGAAGATCGCGATCGCTGGAGATACTTCATAGGGCTGCTGCCCCCGCGACCCTAACGGATAAGCGGGTTTGAAAATTAAGTAAGTAAGTAAGTAAGTTAACATTCCTTGAAATATTTATCTATAGGCCATGGAACTGGTCCTCCTTTACCTATCCATCTGTCACGGTAGATACCAGCCAGTGGGTAAAACGAACACTAATAACTCGAAACAGAAGGATTTTCGGACATAGGTTTATATGAACTTTTTTCTTATTTTGGTGTAAAGAACCTGTCCCCAAAGAATGAAAAAGTATTTTTGAAACACCCTGTATATGCCGTATAAAGATGAATGTTTGTTTGTTTGCCTGTTTCTTATCCAAATCTACACTTTTATTCCGATCTTGACGAAATTTTGCTCACTTGATCTTCAAAGCAAGAAGATCATTGCCTACATTAGATTTCGAAAAAATAATAATTATCGACAATAAATCGATATTCATAATGATAGCAGGGCATACAAATAAGATTATCTCACCAACAGATTATCTCACCAATAATATGCACTAACCAACAATATATATCTCATAACCAATAATGAAGGCAATGTTTGTGTAACAACAGGCCGGTCGTATAATGGTGACGGCAACACAGATTTCTAAAAATGATATGCTAATAAATATAAAGATTAGAGAAAATGTTACAGGTTCAAGCCATCAAATAACGTTCATTAAGACATATAATACAAGGCAAAATTTATGGAACAATAGTCCCGTCGTGTTTGTATTAACAGTGGTGATAACAATATGTACGGGACCAACAATGCAAGGCAAAGTTTGTACAATATACACGGTACGTCTAAAACGTTCGGTGAATGGATGAATATCTCAAAAGCAACATGAGGTAAAAATGCGGCCACAACCATGCGGAGGAAAAGATCAATGGAAAGACGGCATGTAGCAAAGAGCGCAAGAAGTCGACGAAGTTTAATCTGCTACGGGCGTGTGTGCGAAAACTCACGTCAAATGGGAATGGAGAAACGAATAAACATGAAGAAATAAACATGAAGAAAACATGGAGAAACAAATTGGGAAAGACGGCCACAGAAACACATGCAATGTTGGTCCAAGTGTACGGAACGTGTTCGTCCACAGATAATAACGCACGTCCGCATATTACGTTCCGTGTACGCAACTTCTCGCCCCAACGCCGTGTAACTGTTATCGCACATCCACCGTACTCGTCTGATCTGGCGCTTGCAGACCTCTTTTTATTCCCTCACCTCAAGGGGGTTCTGAAGGGCACATGTTTTGCAGGCTATCGAGACATCCAACGACGTGTGACATCTATGCTTCGATCGATCCCAAAAGAGGCCTTCGCTGACTCCTTCCAGCAGCTTTATCAACGATGTCAAAAGTGCATTGTGTCCAACCGATGTTACTTTGAGGGTGAATAAAGGTATTTTAATTCCATGTTTTGTTTTATTTGTTTTAGGCTTCTATTCAAGATACGTAATGAAGATTCCATTCCACCTCTGCGAATTATAAAACAAAATTAAATTTCTAATAATAACAGGAGATAATTGAGGCGTTGCGGATCGAAGGGCGAACTCAACAAAGAAAGTTTCGAGAAACGCGCGTTTATATTTTTACTCTGCCATTCTTAGACATTGAGCTCTTTGTTTTCAGCCTTCATTTTATATGGTTAGGAAGGGCGAACTGAGCAGAAAACTAAACCACCTTATTCTTTGACATCTGAGAAGCCGAAAAATAAAATAAAAATAATTTTGACCCAGTGTTGAATTCGTTCTTCGCATCCGCAACGCCTCAATTGAGAGCCGGCCAGGTGGCCGAGAGTGCTAGGGCGTAGGCTTTCTAGTTCTCGAGTCCGCCTGGTCGAATCCCGCCATGGACACGGATGTTTGTATTTGTCCCGGGCTGCGTACAGATATATCTTGTGTAAGAGGCGCAAAATGACCCTAGTAGTCGACGCCAAATATTCTAATTAACCAACCAACCAACCAACCAACCTCAATTGAGAGTTAGCAGACTATTGAGAAACAGTGGAAAAGCAGCAGAGCAAGTGGTGAGTGACTCAGTGCTCACCGATGCTCCCAGGGGGGGCCCTCGACGTTCCAAGCATGTCAACATAAGAAACGGCATCTGCTAGACCACGCCAAGCGATGAATGCCTAAGTTTTGCTTCAAGACATCGAAAGCAGTGCGCGAATTGTAACAACAGAATAATGAAAGTAGTGAATAACCCCACTCAGATTAATGGAATTGGAGAACACAAATTTACAAATGATCATGTACAGTACATCCATTGCCATCCAAGAAGAGAAAAAGAGATTGAGACACTATATGCCACATGGAAGAAATTGAGGCCACCTATCCAACAACTGACAAAGAGGAGTCGGCCACGCAAAAAAAGTCAAGACTTCAGCGCCGTTTTCGAAATCGTGTTATTTTTGATCAAGTAGCCAATTTACTTACTTACTTTTAAAACCCGCTTCTCCGTTAGGGCCGCGGGGGCAGCAGCCCTATGGAGGATCTCCAGCGATCGTGGTCTTCCGCCATCAGGCGCATGTCCTCCCAAGCGACTCGAACCCACATTCCCCATGTAGTCTAGCCACCTGGTTTTAGGCCGACCCCTTGGTCTCTTACCCACCGGCTTAGAAAATAACTGCCTAGGAAGACCAGTTTGCGGCATCTGTATCACGTGGCCATACCAGTGCAACTGAGATCTCTCAGTGCGGAGAAATAGCGGCTCAACACTTAAAGACTCCCATATTGTGCTGCTGTGCACTCTATCTAGTAGGGAAACATCTACCACTCTTCTCAAATATCTCATTTCCGCCGCTTCTACCCGCGATCGCACTCTTTCGGTCATTACCCAAGAATCATAGGTGAGAATGGGGACAAATTTGAAAACAGACAGCTTGGCTTTGAAATGGAGACCACACCATCTACCGAGGCATCCCTTTCATAAGCATTCCGGGAAAGTGTACGCCAAGTTTCTGGAGAAGAGAAGTCGGGAAATAGTCGACTCCAATCTGAAGGGGTACTGTCACGTGTCAAACGTCGTCGTCCGAAGGTATTTTCATGGTCGGATCACCGAGATGACGATAATAAGAAAACGAGATTGGAAGACAATCCGAGAGATCGACATTTTGGATCGGGATTGGCCGACGGCGAACGACGTCATAGGAGAGCGAGCGGGAAGATAGAACGCGGCCAGAATACGAGAGAAAAAGGTAGCGGAAACACCTATCGCAATGTATGCTCGTCGTCGCTAAATGGGGAAAGCAACCGAGGAGCACGCCAGAAGCGGCAATTCGACTGTATACCGCCAGAAAAAGGGAACGGACGTCGATAGCTGCAACGAGCGAACCCTCACCAACGCCAACGTCAGGCAAGCCGACGCCCACCTCGACAGAGAGCTCGCTCGCGCCAAAGCCAACGTCAGGCAAGTTCACGCCACGAGGAGCCGACGAGAGCCGGCGCTGGCAGTCCACCACCCATCGAAGCAGCCGAAGTGTCCGCAGACAGCGACGCTTTTCAGCAACGTATCCCTCACCTCGTAAGCGCCCTTGCTACAGGATTATAAACCAGTTATTGGAGCCCTCGGCTTTCGACATCGACGAGCACGGAGGCGAGCGCCCATCGTTATCGTGCGCCGACGACGCCCGAGAACGCCAGGACGAAAGGAACGACGCCGACGAGCTGATTCCCTCACCAGGTACGTGTTCAGCCATTTGATTGTATTTCATTCAGGGGCGCCCCCCCCCCCAGAACCCTCTCTAACGAACTGATGATGTATACCCCCTTTTCTATCTAGTCAGAGTAAATGGCTAAGAAGTGATAGTTAAATTGATAAAAATTTCATTTACCTTGGTCGCATGATCAGTCATCGCGCGATGTGCGAAGAGTGAAAACATAACAAATCTGTATATTTCACATTTTCCATCCACTCTCGAATTCTCATAAAAAATAGTTGCCATGACTTATGTCTCAATCCTCGTATTAAAAGAAACATATAATCTATAGTCTACATATATTTTGTGTAAATATTTGCAAATATATTAATCTAAATGTTTATATGAGGAAACATTTAACATTTTTGTATTTTAAATGAGTTTTTATCTTATCTGCGATTAAATCAATCATTTTAGATCCAGAGCAAAAGCTTAATCCAAACGCTTCGTGCTCAAGCTGAGGCAAACTGAGTGCTCAAATCACTCAAATCAACATCTCGTAATTGCGGCCAAGCCACGTGACCGCGCGAACACAACTTCCGCTTAAAAAGCTTCAATTGTATTTGTGGCCGCCAGGGGCCCCGAGGCCTATACCAGTCTCCTTGTATATTGTCTATAATTTTTAAGTAAGGCACTGTAAAAATATAATACTTCAAGTTCTTAGGCCTTTTTATTATTCAAATGTTAGAGGTTATTGGTGATTTGGGATTCAGGCCCCCTGTGACCTGACTGGTGTGATTCAGACCTAAGAGACTTACACCAGTTTTTCGTGTATGTTAGGTAAATTTTTTAATAAACTACTGTAAGTATTCAAATTTTCAGATTTCTAAACCTTTTCGTTCAAACATTATAGCTCTGTTTGTGTTTAAGACCCCTGCCAGGGCCCTAGACGACTATATAAGTTTTAGTGTATAAGAGCTTAAAATTTAATATATGCGAGAATTCAGATTGCTAATACCTCAAGGAGTTCGGATTAGCATTGAATGAAGAACCTCAAGGTAGTAGCATTGAATTAAGAACCTGAAGGTAGTGGCATTGAATAATGAACTCAAGGAGTTCGAAATACGTATATGCTTAATAAAATTCTTTTGTGGACAACAAGGGCCTTAGTCTGGACTTTTGTGAGTTCCATCGTGAGACGTGTTGACGGTGTCACGTGGTTCAAACACGTTTGGCGAGAGGAAAATGGTTGTCTCGACACTCAACGCATCTGAACGCACTACTCACTTTACTCGCCTGATGCGTTTGCTACACATGTGGTCGACAGCCAGTGAGATGTCTGCGTTTTATACGTGTTGGTGATTTCCATCATGGATAACGAATATGTTATGCTGTTAGCTATCGAAACATTAGAAAGGGATGAAAGACGTGCGCTAAGAAGGGAAAGAATTCTTAGGCCACGAATGAATGCCTTTGATCTGCATGACGACCATTTTCGCAAATTATTTAGGATTACAAAAGAATTAGCGAATCAGCTAATTGACGAACTAAAGCCTTGCAAAATAATCTTGCGATTTGATTGGTTATAGCATATTAACCTCCACCTAAGATCCCTTTTTGCATATCCCATAATTCAATTAGCAACGCTTACGGCCGATGGCTACGAATTATGACTCACTGATCGAGTTAACCTGTTCCAGACTACCGATTTGTGAGTCGAGAAAATTTAAACGTGTTAAACAACCGCGATGAGTTCGAGGTGAAGTGAGGTGAGGTGAGTAAAAGTCCAGACTAAGGCTCCAGGTTGTTTTTAATTGGTCATAATTTTCTATAAGTAAACAAAATTTCAGATGTCTAGACCTTTTCGTCTAAATGTTGTTACTTGTGTTTGGGGCCTGTGAGGCTCTGCTGGGGCCTATATTACTTTTTTGTATATTTGCGATATTTTTTAGTACCAGACCAGGGAATAGGGTGAATGGTTCTCCCTATTCCCTGACCATACTATGAATATACAAAATTTCAGGTTCGTAGGCCTTTCCGTTCAAACGTTATAGCTTCAATTGTATTTGGTGCCTCGAAGACCCTGGCCGAGTTCTAGAGGCTTATATCAGCTTCCTATATAGGCTATATTTTTTAGTACCAAACTAAAAATATACAAAATTTCATGTTTCTAGACCTTTCCGTTCAAAAGTTATAACTTGATTTGTATTTGAGTCCTCGGGGTCTTCTGGCGGGCCGCATAGGCCTACATCACATTTCGTTTATATTTGCTATATTTTTTTAATACAACACTATAAATATACAAAATTTCAGGTTCCTAGGTCGTTCCGTTCAAATGTTATCGCTTCAAATGTATTTGGGGCCTCGGGACCTCCGGCGGGGCCCTAGAGGCTTATATCACTTTTCTTGTATATTCGTTTTATTTTTTTAAAACCGCACTACAAATTTACGAAATTTCAGGATTCTTGCCCTCTTTGTTCAAAAGATAAAAAAGCAACCATGAAATTCATACAAGTGGCCCCTGAGGGGCCCCGGGCCACCCAAGAGGATTCGCTATATTTTTTGCACCGTCAATAGTAGTAGCGGGATGATTCGCTATACTTCAAATAGACTTCTTTAAATTCTGACGTCAACAGTCAAACTCTGACGTCACAAATTGCTCAAACGCAATCAAAACTCCCTAGACATGAAAGGAAGTCAGTTGGGGAAACCACGAAAACACAAGTTTTGGTCCACCCTAGAGGATTCGCTATATTTTTCTCTACGTCCTCTGTATAGGGCCTACGTGTGTAGAAAATTTCAAGCTTCTAGATCAATCCTTTCAAAAGTTATGGCGTGTGACATACATGTTACATACATCTGTACCGTCGTTAATAAGGTTTTAGATGATGCTAAAACCTTAAAATTCAAGCTTTTCTAAGCTTTTCTCATCGGATCAAAATAAAAAAAAACAAGTGGACTACATCAAGAAAAGGTATTTTATTAAGAAATATAAATGAGCTAAGTATAAATATTTGCGATGTAAACCTATACCCAATAAACCACCACAGATGACGGAAGATCCCCCCCCCCCCGTCTGTTGCTCTTGGTTCAAATGCGGCTAGCTCTCAGCGTGCTGCCATTTCTGCAGCTAGTTTTGGTTACAATGATTGTGTGATATCAAAGAGTCCTGTGCACTTGCATTCCGAGAAGGGAAGCAGCGGGATCCCTGTCTCATTATGAACAGGGAACCTGATTGGAGGGAATGTCAATTGGTGAGTGAGAGTACACCGGTAATGATTAGAAGACGTACCAACAGAAATGAAGATGTTCATGATACAGATGACCATGAAGCCACTGAAAAACAAAAGACTGATAATGAAAACGATGGAGCCCTAGACATTTTGAGTTCAAACAACAATAGATATAGATGGAGAAATATGGGCAGATAGAGTTCAAATAGAGTGATCAGATACCGTCATTATAGCATTTTTGACACAAATAATTACAAGCATGAAATGCTCACATTGTTCTATCTATTTCGCAGTGAAGTTATAGATGTATTAGATGTACTACGAGGGGCGATTGATAAATAAGATCTCCATGGGCTGTAACTTTTTTATTTGTTAACCGATTTTCAAAATTCTTCTTGTATCTTATACTCACATTTGTCCTCTATTCAATGCACTATTCACTTTTCGACATAGTCCCCATCCCTTTCCACGCATTGCGCCAACGCGTGACTAGTTGGGTGAACTGGTCAGAGAGGAATTCCGGAGTTGTTGTCGACACCAGGATTGAACGGCAGCTTTGGACCCTCTTCTGGAGTACGATAACGTCCGCCGGCGCACGAGTCACCACACACCAGAGGCGTTGCAGCGCCTACAGTTCAAAGATGAAAAATTGCAGTTCAAAAATGAAAGACTTTTCATATTGCGACTTTCACCACTTCCCAAAGAAGAAAGAGCCCCTTAAGGTACATGAGTTGGTTCTGATGGCGAGGTAAACGCTGCTATTCAATCCTGGTGTCGACAACAACTCCGGAATTCCTCTCCGACAGGTTCACCCAACTAGTCACGCGTTGGCGCAATGCTTGGAAAGGAACGCGGACTATGACGAAAAGTGAATAGTGCATTACATAGAGAATAAATGTGAGTATGAGATACAAAAAGAATTTTGAAAATCGGTTATAAATAAAAAAGTTACAGCCATGGAGACCTTATTTATCAATTGCCCCTCGTAGATGTACACAGGTTATTCCATCTGTACGATGCGAACGAAGTGATCATTTTAGCCAAAAGGAAAGAATACGAAGATAACATAGATGTACATACATTGAAGGCAGAACTTAGATAACTATGCAAGAAAGACGATGACATTGCAAACAACTTGCAAAGAGAACAAAATGAAAGAGATGAATATATGCGACGTCTCTTTGGCGAGGCGGGTGATGGGAACAACGATGACTTCGAATACGAGACCGGCAATGCTATCGCACATGTAAGAAAGTGCAGCAATGTGATGTCCAACCAAGAGTATTGTGAACTATAGCGACTAATTAATCCGAACAGAGAGTTGATCTTAGAATTTATGCACAGTCTATACACACGCAATAGGAAATACATATACGAGTGTATGTGTATTTGACCGGTCCTTCTGGCAGTGGAAAAAACATTGACGATGAAATTAATCATGGAATCATTAAACTAATTTGGATAACGGCAGATTACGCTTCGTAATGATTACATAGTTTGTGCGTCCACTGGTAAGGCTGCATTTAGAGCAAAAGGGTCAGTGGGTTGACTCCTGAGGTGCTACAACAATATCATCGCCAATTCCTTTCTGTGAAGTGTGTAATAATCAATGAGATAAGCATTATCAGTTCAGACTTGTTTCACAAAATGAATCATGGTCTGCAGTAGATCACTTGTGTGCACAATTCATCTCCTGTAAATGCTAGACCGATCTATAAAGGTAGTCCAGATGCGATCGGTGGCATGTGTTATGGCAGTCTCTACATTAATATAAATTGCCACGAGCGATAGGCCAGAGTAATGAATCATTCTCAACAATACTGATCAAGATCGGCAATGGTGAAAGAGTGCTTCTTCATGAGAAAGAATTGATTTAGAGCAGATTTATAAGTAAACAAATGGAAAATTTGCCCTATATAGTTAGATTGTTTCATGAATTGATTCATTCCAACAACAAGATTGCAATCGTGAGCAATATGAGAATTATAATTGTCATGGCCAGTGAAAAAAATACTGGTCATGGCCGCAGAAGTGAATTAGTTCCAGCAAGAACAAAACTACACAAGATGAGTTCTGTCGATTTGGGAGGCTTACCACATGCTACATGCTTGGCTATTGACTCATCGTACATATTGACAGTGAACATCGATGTGGACGATGGACTTGTAAACGGTGCAATTAGTGTACTCAGACACATAGAATAAACAGAAACACCAACGATGATGTTGATGATGATGAACTACAACTAGAACCGGGTCTTTTACAACATGTGGAAGATGTGAGTATAGTGGATTATAGTTATGAGTTCAAAATGAAAGAAACGAGTGAACACCATCTACAACATCAGCAGAAACTATGCATCTCTGTCATTTATGATTACAGTTGCCAAAAGAAGAAATTCGCAAGATGACACGAATCAAATGTAAGCCACATGTGATTTCAAAGTTCAAAGACAACATAAATGATGCCTTGAAGTGGATACCGATCACGAAACTTACAGCAAACATCAATGTGGGTGGCAGAATGAAATGTAAACGTGCTCTGTACTCATTGGTGCCAGCCGCTGCGATCACGGTGTATAAATCCAAAGGTTCTACATTTGATTGTATCTTCTATGATATATCACAACAAAATCAACTAGTTTGTTTGGATTGAGTAGAATAACCATTATAGATGGATTATATTAATTAATTCAGAAGACGAATTTAATTTCTATTACGTTGCAGGCAGTCAAGCATCATCGATCAAAGAGATCAGAGACGGGTATGACAAACAAGAATGGCACATTCTGCCACCAATCACCAAACGCGTAAAACATTTCATATTAAAAAAACAAACATTGATACTGGTAACTAAACAATGATGATGATGATTCCTTTGAACAGAATATTTTAAACGTTATTCCTATCAATCTCAATGTACAGAGTTTAGTAGCGCATGCACGAGACATCGAAACAGACACAGTACTTATTACATCTGATTATTTGGCAATAAATGAGACTTGGATTAATTCAGGTGTACCTTTGCTTATAGATGGAATGGAATTGAGCGCACAAATGAACTAATCTGGTTGCATTAAATCCGATGCACTCACCAAACATGGTATTATAAGTTATAGGAGAGCAGGCGGTGTTGCGATTTTCAGAAATAATAATTATTTAACTGACGGAGGTTGGTACGGGGATATTTGTACAGTTAAAGTATTGTACAATAGTGTAGTGAGATTTATACTAAGAAGTAATTATATTCATCCCAATCTGATATGGAAATGTTGTTGTTCAGTATGATGATGAAATATCCACCAAAATCTAAACCAATTTGGGATAACATGGAGGTGGATACTAATGTGCCAATTATGGTGATTGGCGACTTCAATGTAGATATTACATCAAATTTACCGGAATGGGACGTTTCGGCGCGACCATTTCGGCGCCGGATTAAAACCCCCAGTTTTAAAAGGGTTTCCATGCAGGACCAATATTTACCTGATTAAAAACTAAATGATATAAAAGTTATGAGATATATATATATATAAAGAGACGCAGAGAGAAGAATCCAAGAAAGAATCCAAGCACATTTATTCCTTTTTTTCTCAATTTTTCGTCCCCAAAAGCTAATGCAAAAGGGAATTCTCAAAAACAAAATGGCGACGCCATTGGGGGAAAAATCACTGTGATCACGTTTTATTTATTATGATTTGAAACTATGGATGCTACTGATTACTTGAGAAGCATTTCTCACAATTTCCAAATGAGCTACATAAATTTTTATTTTATTTATTTTTGTTTTTAAATAACCAAATGAGAAAGTTTATCTTTTAATTTTTGTATTCTTTTTAAAAATCAAATGAATAAATTTTAAATAATAGATCAACAAATGAAGAAATAAATAAATTTTTATTTCTTTTTGAATTCAAGAAAATTTTATAAAAAATTCCTAAACTTCACTGTTTAATTAAAAATGTTTACGTTGCTAGACAATAGCAATGAAACCACAAATCCACAATTTGTGGAATTGTGGTTTTTATGCTTATTTTATTTGTTACTACCATTTGTTCACAGTTTTTGGTATTATAACAATACTAATATTAATAGCAATGAAGATCATGGGTCAACAAAAAAAGGGATGATGCAATCGCCAAGGAAAAACGAAAACAGTTATACATGGGAAAGTCTTTTGTTTTGGGTGAAACAAAGGGGTATCTTTTCCCCTTGATATTCTACCAAACGAAATTGGTGCATTTTAATTTCTCATTTTTAACCGACTTCAAACAGGAGGAGGTTCTATGTTCGGCTGTATGAATTTTTTTATGTATGTTATTCGATAAACATATTATAGAACCGTCATTTAAAAACCGATTTTAAAAATTCTTTTTACATTGGATTCGGCTTAGCACCAAGATGGTCCCATGTTAATTTCATTGTTGAAGTCGGTTGAATTTTTTTAAATTTAGTTTATACTTGTTAATATGCATATGAAAAAGATAATTAGGTTTTATAATATTTATTCTTTCTTTATTAAATTGCTAAGATATATTTTTCAGTAATAGAAATTATTTTTTTTTATTATATTATTTCTTTATTTTTATTATACCAGATTATTCTTAAAGTATAACAAACTGAGTGATTTTGTAGACATCTTTAACACTATTATGCTTTTTGTAATGAACTTGTAAATTACTTTGATAATATGTCAACGAGCAATTTTTAGCTCTTTGTCTATTTCACATGTACTGTAACTGATTTTTTATTGTAACTCTATGAATTGATTACCTCTTATATGCTTTGTCTTTGGTTTAGTTTCTTATGTTCTGTTTACCTCCGTTAATGATTACTTGTATCTATTTTCAAATTTTGTGTCTTATTTTATTTTATTTATTTACTTATTTTTTTAGTGTGTCCATTGTTAAAGTTTATTTTCAACTGTTTTCATTCACACTTAAAACAAATAAAATTGAAACTGAAATTGAAATTTCAATAGTAAAAATAAAATAAGCGCAAATTGGATTTCGCCACAAGAGCATTCCTTCCCCCTCCCCCACCAAGTTTGAATTGGAAACCATTTCAAAACTGGGGTTTTTGAACCGGCGCCGAATCGGTCTCGGCCGAAACGTATCTGACCCCAAATTTACACACTGTTTATTATTATTATTATTAAATTAAATTATTATTATTTAACTAATAGTAATCCTATACGTCCATCCAGGGCCTGTATGGCCTGAGGCCGACGAGTTGGGTCCCTGGATGAACCAGGATTAACGATGGTCACAGCAGCCGGGGGGGTGATGATTGTGAGTCACTGAATGGTCGCCCATCCAGTGGCTAGCCGTGCCTGATGTTGCTTAACTTCACAGAAGTTGTTACATTGAAAGCCCACCAGGCCACGGCCTCCCCTCAGGAATGGGAGGAGGAAACATTTCAATTTAGACTACATACCAATCCAAATACCTACTATATTGGGTGGCAATTCTATAGATTTGATGTTCGCGGGAAAATATTGCTTCTAGTCCGTTGCCATTTGTATGAGATTTCGCTTATCATAGACCAGTGATTTGGAAGTTGACACTGTCTTATAATTAAGGTTTGGTAAAAAATAACGAGTCTGGTTAAAAATTTATGATATATTGCAAGTATATTCGTTTTTTGATCATTTTATTTATTTATAATTGTAATCAACAGGCTGAGTGCCCAGTAACAGCTTACAGCTGAACAATTACATTGATAGAAAGAAATTAATGTACAATAAATTTATAGATAATAAAAAAATGAAAATATTAATATGAAAAAAAATTGTAATCAAAGAAGAGTAATTAAAAATTACAGAATGAGTGAAATATTTTCTATAACAATTTTTTTGAAATGGTTATAATTCATTGCATTGATGTCAATCAGATTGGATATAATATTACATAATTTAAACATTCTATAGAAGGGTAAATTATTAACAATTGTCTTCTTTAGTAAAGGTAAATAAAAAATTTCATTGTTTCGGGAATTGAGCTTAGGTACGCGTAATTGGACATAATTAAGAAATTTAGAAGAGTAAGTGATATTGTGATAAAGCTTAAATAAACAGCAAACATAAAAAATTTTCATGTCAGAAGTCATAAAACATAATTTCTTAAATTGAGTTGTATAAAATTATTTCTTATTCGCCATGTACGTATTCTACAACTCAACTAGCGGCCGTTTCCCAACACAGCCCCGTACAATTTTTTGATTGTCTATTCTATTGTTTATTTGTTGAAAAATCGCTGCGACCTAGGTGAAATATGTACTCAGGAATTGTTTATTGTTAGGATTGAGGTTACAAGCCTAAATACTAAACAAAATACATGACTTCATTATTTAACTTTTAAAAAATATTAAAAGCAAGTTCATCTTATATAAAACAATGTGAAGATAAAGAATGAAGATATTTTTAATTCCATATACACTGATGGCAAAACAAAATGCAACACTTAGAAGAAATGGGTCGATTTATTAGAAATTTCCACACATGTATCATTAGTGGAACGCAAGAAATGATTCAAATTGCAAGACAATACATCAGAAGAATGTTCTACAGGGTGGCTCACGTGTCCCTTCTGGAGAAGAATTTTTCCGACCAGATTTGCTGGCATCTGCATTTTACTGGAACAGTTGATTGTAAGTGTTGTGATAACTGCAATGCCTCGCACACGTCTCCGTGCTCCTGTAAAAAAACTCACGGAGTATGACAGAGGTCAGATTTTGGGACTTCGAGAGACTGGATGTTCTCATCGGCGTATCGCGGCGCAGATCGGTCGTAATGTTACTGTGGTGGCTCGATGTTTTTAGCTGTGGTTTACGGAAGGAACGCACTCACGTAGACCTGGTTCTGGACGCCCACGCACAACTGACCCACGTCTAGACCGTCGAATCATACGAGAAGCTTTGAGCAACCATACGGCATCCACAGCAGAGATAAGGAAGAGAGTGGCACCAGCTTTGTCAAAACGGACCATTGGTAACCGTTTTCTAGCTGCAGGACTGCGGGTACAGATCCCTCTAGCCAGATTCGAAAGATCACCGTTTTGCGCGGTTGCAGTGGTGCCGCGAAAGAACCAACTGGAGAGCCAAATGGAGATATGTGGTCTTAGGTGTGAGAACAGATTCTGCCTGTACACCAATGATGGATATGTACGTGTGCGCCAAAAATTCTGCGTGTACAAAAGAGCGCCATCTACCACAGTGCATCTGGCTACGACACACAGGTCTAACCTCTGGCGTACAGTTACAACTCGCGAACATCCTGCTCGCGGCGATTACACAACCTACTATTGGGGCATAGGAGCCACCCTGTTCAACGTTCTTCTGGATGTATTGTCTTGCAATTTGAATTATTTCTTTATGCCAGCAATGTTACATATGTGCAATCTTTCAAATAAATCGACCTAATCCTTCTGGGTGCATTTTTTTGGCAGCAGTGTATGAGAGATAATATTTAACAAACATGGAGAAAGTTAATTATATTATATAGGTAGACAATTTTCATTGTTCCCAAACTATGGACGCAATTTTATTTGTGAGAAAGTCAGTTCAATATCAGCTTGAAATATGCTCTGAAGATCAATTATAAACAATTATTAAAACTTATAATATAATTATTATTAGTTAGTGGAGTTAGCGACAAATACCATCAAAATATTTCACTGCCGGCTACCAGTAAGAAATTTTATACTGTACTAATAAACATATCAGAGATCAATAAACCATCGGGAGACACATGGTCTGACGTTTATATCACCTATGTTGACGTCATCAAAATGGCCTCCGCGTACATTAGTTTAAATGCTGATATTTTTGTTACCAATCGCCTCATTGTAGTTTTTAATTATACCATTTCGATTGAAGAAGTAAATATTCATTAATTTTGTCTTTTTCATTGATATTTGGTGTTAGTTGACATGTTGCTTAGTCAAAACAAGTCTTAACTGATAGGAAGAAAGTAATTGGACACTTTCGATTTTAGACGTTTTGTCGAATATCTAGAAAAATACTTGAAGAATTATCCTGAAATTTCAAGGGTGTAAAAAGGATGTTACACCTCATATATTTCAGCGAAGGTTTTCTCCCGAAGGCAAA
>JAHWFO010014368.1:168487-242100 GCA_023313115.1 Rhysida immarginata
ACTAAAAATAAAAAAAAAAAAAAAACGCGAACAAAAAAACGAAGGAGACAGTAAGGAGGGGATCAATTCAGGAGGTAAGGACAGGACGGGCCAACAGGCGGATACACATAAAGAAAGGTAATGATTGAGTAAGATGGAGACAACATGGATGAGGTCCTGAAATAGAAATTAAAAAAAAATTATTTCACAAAGAATTATAAATTTTCATTTAGTGAGCTCAGGGCAATACAAATAAAGAGCCTAAGCTATTGAAAAATCATAAGTTAAAATAAAGTCAAGAAAAAATTAAAGGAACTGCTTTTAAACACAACCAAGAAATCTTAACATAGACGATAGAACTTCATCAGAAGGGCTTGTTTTTCCGTAGTAGACTGATACACTGCATGATGAGGGATTACGCACAAATCCAAGTCCAATGACGAGCGATCGAGTCTACCCAAACACGGCTACCAGAAAGCATCAGCGTGAAGATCGTGATGAATACATTTTATCTTGGACGGGGCAGGTCACGCCTAAAGTCCGTTGAAATAAAATCGTTGGACGATCTGAAGAATAATTGAAGCTCAACCAATCACTGGAACAGTATAAGAACAAAAGGAGAAATTCGGCAACCAAACGGCGATCAACTTCATAACGAAGACTTACGCACGACTAAGTCACGAAGGTATACCGGAATCACCCGGTGAAATCTTCAATCAAAGATTGAACAACAAGAACAACAAAAAAATCTTCTAATTGGATAGCCATCTGTACATCCAAGAGATGGCAGAAGAGCTGATGTTGCTTCCTCGGAGATCGAGCTAAATCTGACTAAACCATCTAACTTAATTTCTCAAGAAACCTACCAGAATCGAAAAATTTAAATACCAAGCCCGCGCGACAGACTATCCGAGTTCCTAGAAAAGAAAATACACAGTTACTCCAAGAAAACGAGCCGTTCAATACAACGTCAACTAAACAATTAAAACAAAGAAACGCGTGAAACTTTTAACAATAGAGATGACGTGAAACCTCGGAGAAAGAAGATTAATAATTATATTACTTGTTTAAAAAAAAATAAAAAGATTAAACTATCTTTAAAAAATCAAATCCTTAATAAAAAAAAACAATAAAACATAACGACATAAAGGTATCGATTTCTCATATTAATAAATCCGGAAAATACATTCAAAAAAAAAAAATCTTAAGTTGCGACAAAACGAAAGATGCCAATAACTAGCGGAACCTGTAAGAAAAGACCATTCAGAGAAATATACGTTTTAAGAAACGTGGTTTTTGCGAACGATGAAGAGAGAAAGCATCTGACTTAAGCACGAAACGATTCCAATAAATGGCTTAAGGAATACTTAAGAACTCAAAACGCTTAACTAAATGCTTCGCCGGGAAAATTAATAAAAATCAATAAAACCTCAAGCGATCAACAGGAACTTTCCTCGAGAATAACAACCAAAGACGGGCGATGTCCTAATCAATGTCGGAAGACATGGAGACTCGCGCTCCTTAATGGTAATTCAAATAAATCCCGAGAAAAAGATAATTGACGCGTAGAAAATTTGAAAAGATTAACCCCCCGAGCGAAATATCATTAACCCACAAACTAACGCTAACCGAACGCGTCGCGTAATCCCTTTGAAAAACACGGAGGGGGACCACAGTAACCTCCGTTAGAAAAATAGTAAAGCGTTTGATCAGTAGCATCCATACCGTCGCACGCGGGAGTGTCAATAGTCAAAGGGGAAAGGCACATAGAGCCGGCACCAGGAATACCGACGGGGTGCGAAATGACAGGAACACGACGTCGGAAGGGAAAGGCATAGAGTGACTGCACAAAGAAAGAAGGAATCTTTTTTTTGTGCGCACTAGGCTACATAAAAAAAAAATATTCCAATAAGGCGGGGGAAGATAGCGGTACGTTACAGTATGTATGTATGTATGTATACTCTGTTGCAAAATTATAAGACCTCACAACAATGTAATTGTTTAGACATTGTTTATTGATTTAAAGTAATCATTGTATTTTTCTTGTAATGTTAATACAAAATAAGCACATTTTCAAGTGAAAACGTTTGTTTCAACACTCACATTTTTTAGCAAAATAAGAAAATAAAAAAACAACTGTTACAGAACTATAAGACCAGTGACAGAAATAATATCTAATGCAAATTAGGAACATCCCATTCTCTATTAGGATACATGATACAAATCAAATAAAGAGTTTAAACTTTAGGTAAGTCCATTACAGACTTTTTCTCTACCATACAATAATGCCACGAGGCACAGAGTTGTCAGAACGTGAAGTGCGTAAAATCCACTTTTTACATGGCTCTGGAAAGAGTGAAAGAGAAATTTCCCGAATAATTGAAGGTCCAAGATAGATATACATAATGTCTTAAAAAAAAAGATGATTGCTATGGGGCAGCCAAGCGAACAGGACGAAAGAAAATACTGTCTGCCCGAGATGACCGACGCATTCATACCCTTGCAACGAAAGAGCAGCTCTCCACAAGACAGATTGCCCGTGAGATTGGACAACAGGCTAGTCATAAAACAGTTTGGAGAAGCTTAAATTCGAATCCAACAGTTGTGAGGCGAAGGGCCATCTTAAGACCAAAACTAACACCTGCACACAAAACAGCACGTCTCAACTGGTGCCAAGAAAGAATGTCCGAATGGCGAGAGGTAGTGTTTTCAGATGAGAAAAGATTCTGTCTCGATGGTCCCGATGGATTTTCTCATTTTTGGCATGATTTACGACATGAAAGACTCGAACGGTTCAGCAGGCAGATGGGTGGAGGATCAGTCATGGTATGGGCGGCCATCGGATATGAAGAACTTGCTGATCTTGTGTTTGTGGATGGACGCATGAATGCAGAAAAGTACCAAAGCCTGCAAGTACCAAAGTGTTCCATTCGGGCCACTAGTGTTTCAACCAGATAACGCCCCATGCCATGCTGGCTCGATGCACTGGTGGTTCCAACACGATACCTTGGCCATCCCTTAGTCCGGACTTAAACCCTGTCGAAAATGCCTGGGTCATCATGGTCAACAAGGTGTATGAACGCAATCGTCAATTTTCAGGGGTAAAGGAGTTGAAAATTGCCCTATATGAGGCATGAGATGCTATGAAGCTTTCAGTGATCCAAAACTTAAGAGACAGCATGCCGAAAAAAGTCTTTGAAGTCATCAAGAATAAAGGGGGCTCCATTAACTATTAATTTGGATGTCAATAAACCAATTAGGAGCAATGATTGTACTGGTCTTATAGTTCTGTGGCAGCCGTTTTCTTATTTTCTTATTTTGCTAATTTTCTTAATGTGAGTGTTGAAACAAACGTTTTCACTTGAAAATGTATTTATTTTGTGTTAACATTACAAGAAAAATACAATGATTACTTTAAATCACGGTCTTCAGATATTCATGGTTATCGAGCTTCGGCCATTTTCCATTGTTTCGAGAAGCTAAAGAAAACAGATCGCGCCAGGTGCCGCATAGATCGAATCAGGGCTTACCGTGACCTGCGATAGAGTTTTTTCATTGAAACTGAAAATGAAAGTAAATTTTCTGTCTGTCGATAGGGCAGCGCTGCAGGCGTTTTTAGGCCGAATGTGCATGCAGCGCCACTTTTCAATAGAGTTCCCGCCCTATTGGGAGCTAGAAACTTTAGCTTCATTTTAACAATGGAGCTCGATGACCATGAATATCTATAGACCGTGCTTTAAATCAATAAACAATGTCTAAACAATTACATTGTTGTGAGGTCTTATAATTTTGCAACAGAGTGTATATATGTTTGTGTATTATACAAATCTACAGTTTTATTCCAATTGTGATGAAATTGTGCACAGCTGACCTTCAAAGCAAGAGGATAAGCACTGTCTACGTGACATTTCTCAAAAAAAAAATTTTTCGAAATTATTCGATGAAAATCGATATTCAGATGGCAGTGCCATCCTTTGGGAGCAATTTTAAACAATTTTTCGTGCATGGTTTTAGTTTCAATTTTGTTTCGCCATCTATTGGGAGCATTTTAAAAATAGTGTTTTCGATTTTTGAACATGAATTTTTACTATTATTAAGTATGACATATATATGAATGAATATAAGGTCTCATGAATGAATATAACGTTAAATTAATGCTTGTCTAAATTGTTTTAAATACATCTGTTTAGTGGAACCATTATGGTTTATTGGAACTTTGAATGCTAAGATATGGCAAGTTATATATCAAACAATTTGGAGTGAAGTCTCATGAATGAAGATAACGCAAAATTAATGCTACTCGAAATTGTTTTAAAGGCACCTGGTTTAGTGGAACCATTATGGTTCATTGGAACTTTGAATGCTAATATATGGCATATTATATACCAAACAATTTGGAGTGTAGTCTCATGAATGTATATAACGTAACATTAATGATAGTCGAAATTGTAATAAAGGCACCTGGTTTAGTGGAACCATTATGATTCATTGGAACTTTCAATGCTAATAAAATGTGCTATACTTATATTTAACAACTTTAACCTTCTTCTCCATGGGTGAGAAATTTTAAGTAAATCAATGACGAGGTACCCGGGTACGCAAGTCCTTCATCACTGATTTACATGGGAATTATGAACATACATTATTTTTTATAACTTACCTACATGTGTTGTTATTGATATCAATATGAAATCAATAGCAAAAATCATAATTTTTTTATTTTAGTAAAAACTTTCAGTTTTATTTTTTCTGAAAACTTTCAGTTTTGTTTTTCTGAAATCTTTCCGTTTTGTTTTTCTGAAATCTTTCAGTTTTAATTTTTGTGTTAGTTTTATTTTCTGGTATTCACTGGACGCTTTCTATACTTGAACTTGCCAGTTTTATACTCGCACAAGACCAACATAAAAATGGCAAAACGCGATCAAGTATTCTCATTGGAAGAATTCAGTCGGTAAGATGATGCACTTACTAATATGCCTACACTTTTGAATTCAATGAGTTTTGACTAATATGCACTTACTATAATGCCTAATTCATCTTGTTGTAGAATGAGTTTTGAGCAACAACAATTATATCTGGATAATTTCATTGATGATTCAGAAAGTGATATAAAAAATGGAACAAACGAAAACACTAATCCACATCAATTCTTTTTATTTTCTCAGATGCGCATTTCAGATTTCACAAATCCTTCAACAGTGAGTGAATCAAGGATTCTTTTTATTTTCTCACTGAAGAAGGATTTGTGAAATCCGAAATGCGCATCTGAGAAAATAAAAAGAATTGATGTGGATTAGTGTTTTCGTTTGTTCCATTTTTTATACGTCGGTGTCCACAGTTTCGGCAATTATTCCTGTAATCAGAAAGTGATAATGAGTTGTATTGCTCCAACATTCCTGATGATCTCAGTGTTCCACCAAAACACAATCAAGCTCTTCAAGATGAAGAATCTGATATAGAAGACGTCAATGCTGATCATAATGCCCAAATAGAAGTAGATGACTGTTCTGAAAGTTCCAATGAAGTCGAGAATGAAGAAACTGTTCCCGATCAGCAGATGCTGTATGGCAAAGATGGAACTGAATGGAATCTGACAAGTCCTGACAGTGCTCATACACTACAGCAAAACATTTTACGCCAAAAATCAGGACCTGTAAAAAAAACTGAATCCATTTCAGTTCTTGAAACCTTCAAGTGCATTTTTGATAACATTATGTGCAATATCATAATCAGGGAAACAAACAGGAAAGCCAAATCTGTATACTCTCAGTGGAATGCAGAAAATCCAAACAGCCCTCCCAAAGTTTGGAAGGAGTTGAAAGACAAAGAATTCGATAGTTATCTTGGGATTCTCATTACAGCAGGGGTTCACTATTCTTGCTCAGAAGACATCAGAGAACTGTAGAAGAGTGATGCTAATCCGTTATATCGTGCATGTATGTCAGTGAATAGATTTTGGAAAATAACTAAGTTTCTTCGTTTTGATAATGTTACAACAAGGCAAGATAGGTTGAAAAATGACAAAGCAGCAGCAATTTCAGAGATATGGCTCTTGATGAATATGAATCTCAGAGCTCATTATGTGCCTTCCGAATGCCTTACTGTCGATGAACAACTATTTGCATTTAGGGGTAGAACAAGATTTACCCAGTACATGCAGTCAAAACCGGCAAAATACGGTATCAAAATGTGGTGGGTGTGTGATGCTGCAAATTCTTATCCACTCACTGGGCAAATATACACCGGGAAATCAGCTGAAGGGCGTGAAAAAAATCAGGGCGAAAGAGTAGTAAAAGACCTGTGCTGCCAATTCAAGAAAAGCGGTCGGAATGTTGTGATGGATAACTTTTCTACAAAGCTTCCTCTGGCACGATTCCTACTTTCATGGGGTTTGTCAATGGTTGGGACATTGAAAAAAAATAAGCCTTACATACCACCACAAATGCTTGCCAACAAATCGAGAGAACCACTGTCTTCTCTTTTTGGATTTAGCAATGACAAAGTTACAATGGTGTTGTATGTGCCAAAAGCTAACAAGTCAGTCATATTGTTGTCAACCATGCATTACACAAAAGATGTAAGTGGACCAAAGAAAAAGCCCGAAATCATTCTGTATTACAACCGGGATAAAGGTGGTGTTGACAATATGGATAAAATGGTATCGCACTACACTTCCAAGAAGAAGACTAGAAGGTGGCCTGTTGCAATATTTTACAATATGATTGATTTAGCTTGCCTAGCGGCTTATATCATTTACATGGAAAACAATCCGTTAGAATCCAAGAAAAATAACAGCCGGCGTGCGTTTTTGAAAGATTTAGGTAAACAACTGGCAATGCTAGCGATTGAAACTCGGTCCAGAAACTCAGGAGCTTCTCAGCACCTCAACTCGAAATCAGGAATAGAATGCATGCTGGGTGGGCCTATTGCAAGTTGTATTTCTGCAGAGATTCTTCAGGTCGCCTTATAGTAACTGGAAGTTGTTATGTTTGCAATTCCACCAAAAAACGTAGAAAAACAAGAAAATCTTGTTCCAATTGTCATCGCCCAGTTTGTGATTAGCATACCAAAACAATCACAAAATGTTATGCTTGTTCTGTAAATGTGTAAGCTTTTGAACTGATGTTTTTACTGATTGATATTGTAATTATCTTAGAACCGTTTTTGTAATTAAAATTCGTTTAAAGTGTGATTTATCATTTTTATATCGTTTTTTATATCGTTTTCTTGAGTAATAGTTGTAGGGGTACCCAGGTGCCCTTATCATGGATGTAAAGTGTAAAAGACTTTCAAACTTTTTTTTGAAATTACACAAACTTTTTTTAAAATTATTTTTTCATAAAACTGCATAGGATTACCAATTTAGAGATGTCAAAAAATACCACGGGAAAAATACGAATGTATGATAGAGAATTTTTATGTTAAAAACGAAAATGGCACCCGGGTACCCCGTCACTGGGAAGAAGGTTAAATATAACCTGTGTTCTTTTACTGGACACTAACTCACAGAAATTGCAACATTTCATCAAAAAAGAGCCCGAGCAACGCCGGGTAAAACAGCTAGTGTAAAATATTGATAGTCGAAATTGTTTTAAAGGCACCTGGTTTAGTGGAACCACTATAGTTCTTTGGTACTTTCAAAGCTGAGATATGGCATATTATATATCAAACAATTTAGAGTGACGTCTTATGAATGAATATAACGTGAAATTAATGGTAGTCGTAATTATTTTAAAAGCACCTGGTTTAGTGGAACCATTTAAAGGTTCCTGTTTTAAAGGCACCTGATTTAGTAGAATATACGGCATGTTATATATCAAACAACTTGGAGTAACGTCTCATGAATGAGTATAACGTGAAATTAATGGTAGTCGAAATTGTTTTAAATACACCTGGTTTACTGGAACCACTATGGTTCTTTAGTACTTTCAATGCTGAGATATGGCATGTTATACGTATATCAAACAATTTAAAGTGACGTCTCATGAATGAAGATAACGTAACATTAATGTTAGTCGAAATTGTCATAGAGGCACCTGGTTAATGGAACCATTATGGTTCATTGGAACTTTGAATGATAAGATATGGCATGTTATATATCATACAACTTAGACTGATGTCTCATGAATGTATATAATGTAAAATTAATGATCCTTATATTGTAATAAAGGCATATGGTCTAGTGGAACCATTATGGTTCATTGGATCTATCAATGCTTAGATTAGGCATGTTATATGTTATAGACACACAACTTGGATTGATGTGTCATGAATGTATATAACGTAAAATTAATGATAATGGAAATTGTATTAAAGGCACCTGGTTTAGTGGAACCGTCATGGTTCTTTGGAACTTTCAATGCTAAGTTATATCAAACAACTTGGATTGATGTGTCATGAATGTATTTAACCGTAAATATAATGATAGTCGAAACTGTTTTAAAGGCACCTGGTTTAATGGAACCATTATGGTTCATTAGAACTTTCAATGTTAAGATATATCAAACAACTTGGATTGATGTGTCATGAATGATTATAACGTCAAATTATTGATAGTCGAAATAATACCAATGGCACCTGGTTTAGTGAAACCATAATTTTTTATTGAATCTTTTAATGCTTAGATTTGGCATGTTATATATCTAACAACTTGGAATGATGTGCCAGAAAGTAATGATAGTCAAAGTTGGTTCAAATGCACCTGCTTTAGTAGTACCATTAAAATTCATTAGAACTTTCAATGTTAAGATATTGTATGTTATATATCAAAGAACATGGAATGAGATGTCATGAATGAATATGACGTCAAATTATTGATAGATGAAATAGGATCAAAGGCACATGGTTTAGTGGAACTATAATGGTTCATTGGATCTTTCAAACAAAGATATTGCATGCAATATCAAACAATTTGGAAGGACGTGTCATGAATGAATATAACATAAAATTAATGATAGTCGAAATTGTTTCAAAGGCACCTGGTTTAGTGGAACCAATATGATTCATTGGAACGTTCAATGCTATTCAAAATGCTATACTTATATTTAACAACTTTCAATGGTGTGTAATTATGAATACAACGTAAAGTTGATGATAATTCAAACTGATTCCAAAAGTTAAGGTACGTGGTTTAATTTTATCATTATGGTCTATTAGAAACTTTCAATGTTGACATAGGCCAGTTGAAAAATATGGTTGAATTGTTTAGTTTAGCCTTTCGGTACTTGGTTTATTAATTCTAAACTTTGTTCATGTGTTCATTTTAGCTGTACATTCACATTCAGATGAATCAAAATTTTTTCGAATTTGACCCCGAGCAAGGAAAAATGCTTTCAATTTAAATAGAAAAAATTCATGTTCAAAATTCAAAAAGATTTCTTTTAAAAAGTTCCCAATGGATGGCGTCTCCAAACACAGTCCTTTAGCAAAATATAAAACATGAATTCTTTCTAAAAAAAATTGTAATTTTTCTTCATGTGTTCTTTCTCTGGATATTAACTCAGAGAAATTGCAACATATCATCAAAAAAGAGCCCGAGCAACGCCGGGTAAAACAGCTAGTATGAGATAAATTAAACGAATGGCAGTCGTAAAGAAGCTTACAAATATTAGAGGCGCTGTAATACCTATTAGGAATATATTTATATAATGTACTAACTAAGTACCAGTATTTGTAAGAAATAATAAATGCCCCTTTACATGAATACAGTTCATCGTTAGATCCTTCACAATTATAGCCATAAATATTCTTAATTGCTTTAACAATTTAATGTAACCCGCATAAAACGGAACATATATATTATGATGTCCATATTGTCGAGTATCAATAAACTAAATAAAAGGAATAAAGGTCAAAAATGATACGGTAGAATATACTTTAATTACCTTACTCGTTTCGGTTTACACCATCTTCGGAGGCTGATATAACTACAAAGATTTAGCTGCAATCGACAATCGAACAGTGAAGTGTACATTTTTTCAGATGGGACGAAAGCAGCGCTTTCACAAATCTCATCGAACCAGAATAAATTCCAAACGAAATACACTGAGGTAGTCAAGATGCCTAACCAACTCAAGTGGTCTTCCATATTATACAAAAAAGAAAATAACATTGACGATTGTCAGAAACAAAATACAAACGAAATTAAAAACAAGGAGAAAGAAGATTATCACATCTTCCAGTGGTCCGGGAAAGAGACGTTGCTGATGTCTTCAAAGTTGATGTCAAGAATACGCCTTGGTTTTCGATACTTCGTATGCCACTTCATATCCATTGAGTTCTTCAGTATTCCAGTCACTAGGTCATTGTCATGAATCTTCATATTCTGCACCATAATCAAAAGGAGATCCTGTATAAACTTTCCGATGTGGACCATGTCTAAATCCGAGTGGATGGATTGGTTTTTCACAGTCCTTCTGTATAAGCTGGGCAATGCTCCTCAGGGTAACATTCTGGAATGACTGTAGCTAACTCCATCTGCTTCTACAGATAGTCGCCCACGCAGGCATGCCATAGAGGAGTATGTTCCGAATAATCGACTTGTACAGAAGTAAGTTATTGTCGATGCTGAGGGTGCTGTTGCGGCCCAAGAGAGCTATGAGACTGTACTTAGCCCTCTTCACTTTGTTCAGAGCGTAGGTCACGTGACGATTGCAAGCGAGTCTTGAGTCGATGATAACGCCAAGGTATTTGCAGTTGTCTACCCAGTTCAGTTTCTTATTGAATAGAACAAGAGAATTTGGGGGATGCTTGAACTTTCTGTTAAAGTACATAGCCTTGCAATTTCCCACATTAAGGTTCAGCTTCCAGGAGTTAAACCAGTCTTCAAGCATCTTCAAGGCGTGCTGCAGACGATTGATAACGTGAGCCGGCTTGTATGCTCATGTCATAATGGCAGTATCGTCAGCAAATAAATATAGTTTACAATTTTTAGGGTTCGTGAAATCACGCACAAAATAATTAAATAGTACAGGCCCGAGGACAGAACCTTGAGGGACACCGGCCTTTACAACACGGGGCGTGGATAGATTTTCACCAACTTCAGCTTGGTATGACCTGTCAGTGAGAAAGAATTTCACCATCAAAATCAAATCAGGAGGAAATCCGTCCCTAATCATCTTGTAGACAAGACCCCCATGCTACACTTGGTCAAAAGCTTTACTGACATCGAGGAATACTACTCCGCAGTACCTTGAAAGGTTCAAGAGGGTGCTCATGTCTTCTACGAGCCTCCATATCTGCATCTGACAAGAGTGGGCGGCATAAAAGCCAAACTAATCTTTCCAAAGAAGATCATTGGCGAGACACTGGTCTTGGAATCTGACGAGAATCGTTTTCTCCAACACTTTGGACATCGTGGGTAGCAGACTAATAGGTCGGTAGCTCGAGGGAATTGCTGGATTTTGTCCCTGCTTGGGGATACTCAAAACAATAGATTGTTTCCAAGATGCAGGGAAGTAAGAAAATTTCCAGCATCGCTAATGATATTGGTGAGAAAGTCAATAAAGTTCTTTGGGCGATTCATAAGGGCGTTATTGCTCACCTTGTCTCTTCCTGGAGCCTTGTTCTTTTTCAGTTTACTGATGATGGTGGCGATCTCTCCAGCCTCGATGTTGTTCTTCGTTAAATGCTGCGGGACTTCATAAAAGTTGACAAGACCATCTTCCACATGCTCAGACATGATTTGACTCTCGGTATTGTTGTTGATAGGAGTAACAAATTGCAATTCAAGTGAATCTGCAATGACTTGGGCCTTGTCCTGATCAGTTTGCACATATTCACCTTGTGGTGTACGGAGTGGAGGAAGCGTATCATTCCTCTTCTTCTGTAATGCTCGACCATACACCAAATGGATTTATCGCGAGCCGACAAGCTTTTGAGGTTCTCGTTCCATCTAGCGTCGCGAAGCTCTTTTATCTCCTGTTGAACTCTTCGCATTAGCCTGTTGTACTTGGTTTTGAGCCAAGATTCACGATAGCGTTGCCATAGTCTACGTGTCCTGTTTCTTTCAGCAATTAGGCACTGGATTCCGGAGTGAGTTGGATTCGATGAGGAGGTTTTTTCTCTGATAGATAGTTAGTAGCTTCTATGGCACTGTTCATATATCTGGTGATGTCTTCAACACGTTGATCGAGGTCCTCTGTACAGTATGCAACGTTGGGATGGCAGCCATAGTCCTTAAGAATATCTTTGTAGAGCTTCTAGTCTTGATGATGTATGGGTTCCTTTCGGAAATTTATGTCAACATTGTCAAATTTCAACGCCACAGGCTTGTGGTCAGAATAAAGGTCATCAATCGTGAAGATATTGTATGATTTGAAGAAACCCATCAAGAGCGATATGTCTAAAACGTCACTAGTAGGGGCGTGGTCGCAGTAGTATCTCTCCTCCACAGGTCCAGAAGCGATGATATCATCTTTTCCTTGTATGTACCTATAGAGAATCATGCCGTTGTAATTCTGCGTTCTGGAGTTCCAGCTTGGGTGTTTAACATTTAGGTCACCAGCCAAGACGACTGGAGTATCACCACTGAAGATTTCATCAAGCTCGCTAACGTCAAGATAATGTTTAGGTGAATTGTACAGCGCCACGAGCTTCACTTCACCACAGGAGACGTCATTGATAATGATGGAGGCCGATTCCATACCTGCATAAGACTCGGAGACTAATTCTTGGTGTTGAATTCCCTTCTTAACGATGATCGCAGCTCCCCCAGAAGCACATTTTGAAGCCATTTGAAGCCATTCGATCCTTACGGTACACACATTAGCCAGGTAACTTGAAGTCTTGGCTTGGTTTGAGGTGCGTTTCACAGAGGAAAGCAACGTCGATTTCTTGCTTTATCAGATAATTGTGAAACTCGATACGCTTTCGGGGAATGCCCCTAGCGTTCCATATCACGCACCGAAGTTCACCTTTGTTGATTGGAGTATAACATTGTGCAGCTATACTAAAAATTAGTTGGTCGTAAGGAGCCCACTCAACTGTAGGTAACTTTTGCCTAGATTAGGAAATAGATGAAAGATACATCGTAATTGCTTATAGATACCTGGTAGGTCGTTGATGTTGAGGCCTTTATCTTCCGGTTTAGACTTAGCGGCAGCATAGGGTTTGTCTGCTGTCACTTTAGAACCAGGCATCCTTTGAACCTGGGGGTATTTTTGGACATTTCGTGTAGCTTGACGTTGCTGTCCACCACATCTGACGCACTTTGGGGGTTCTTGTTTTTTAATCTTGGGGCAATCTCTTGACTGGTGCCCCTCTGCGCATTTGTTACAACGAGGATCTTCCGTGCAGCCCATAGATACGTGTCCGAAGCGCAGGCAGTTGTAACACTGTAGTGACTTCTTGTTTGCTCGAAAGGCCCCCACTAGCACTGCCAGCCTCCCAATACGTGTAATGTTCTTCAATGACTGGTTTTGTTCGGTGTTCGGGAGCAGAACCAAAACCATCGGCATATCAATGGATCCTTTGGCTTTCCTCAATCGAATTATTTTTTCTTGGAAGTAATTGGCTTTTTTTAGGTCTTCTTGGAAGTCATCGAGGACATACGAAACATCCACATTACGAATCACGTATTTCAAGACCTTCTCCGATTTCAGTTGATGATGCTGAATTTTTAAAATATTATCAGACTTAATTCCAGAGACTAACCTGTTGTGAGTTTCTTCGTCTTAACATTTAACTTTGACGGTTTCAGCTCTGCCTTATGAACAGTGACCTTTTCCACTGGAACATGCTTTTCGAGCTCAGTTAGTATCGTCTTAAACGGAACGCCAAGAGTCCGTATAATAATCGGCGGGACCTACCTCTTCGTGATCCTATGGTCTTCCTTAGCCGAGCGATTCTGTCCATTCTTCGGATTCCTCATTCTAGACGCGCTGACGACTTCTTCTTATCGATCCTCGTGCCTTTTCTGAATTTTTTATTGATGTCATCCACTTCTTCATAGGTTCCGTCAGAGTGACTTCCCTTACAACCACCGTTTGTCAAACAGTCACTATTTTCTATTATATCCATAGACACCAAATTATTAGTAGAGGAAATAGTCTTTAAAACATTACTTAACTTGCTGTTATCAACTGGGTTATTTTCTGTGGAGTTTCTTGCCTTTGGAGTCCCGGAGCATTCCCCAAAGGTTTTCTTGAATTCATTTATCTACGAGAGTCTTGAATTTCCTTGTTGATACCTGTGAACTTCTCCTCAAAACATTTGTGTAGGGATTCGACTTTTTCTCCGTTGTACTATACTTAGGGTTTATTTCATCCCGGAGAGCTTCTAACATTTCGTTGAACACTAGGTTATATGCAGCAAACCTAGCATCCAAGCAGGCATCCCGGTAGGCCTTTTCGCAGAACACAATTTTACCATCCGCCACTAACAAACTCTCTTTAGCCGACTTCAACGTGGTTAATTTGGACGAAGCCATCATATATAATTGTATAGAACCGAAGGAGGGGGGGGGGGGAGTAACTTCGCAGCTAGGTGTGGGCTAAAGAAGCCGTCCTAAGAAGGACTAACTTAGCTTTAAGAAAAAAAATAAAAGAACAAGTCAGGTTTGCGATAAAATTAATTCTACGCCAGGGACCCACTCATGAATGATTAGAGTAATAATAGATGATATGAAAAAATGTCCTTAATTAGGTTTGCGTGGAAAATAATCCCAACGCCAGGGACCCAGAAGGATAATGAGCGTCTTGATGTACTGGTTTACGGGAATATTAATTCCAACGCCAGGGACCAGCACATAAGACGTAACAGAAGGTGAATATCGCCCTGAAAAGGGCGCACCGTAAAATGATAATAATGAGATGATACCTGAAAACAGAGTAGAGGTGATACCTTGAAGAGCTAGCCCGTTTGGATCCTGTGTCTTGTCCTTGTATCAGTCCTGTCTAGAGATCATCATCCAGTTGAAGATTTAGCTTATATACAAAATGGGGGAGGTTTATTTAGCTTATATGGGTTTATATACAAAAGTGGGGGAGGTAAAGGCTGGTGAATGGTGGAAAATAAAGGTTGCTGATTGGTTTACATAAAGTAGAATAATAATAACGATATGCTCTAAGTTTGTTGGATTGTATGAGGAGAATGGCGGACCTAATTCAGAGCTATTGTGATGTCATCTGGTCTTGGATGTTTTGTCTGCTTCAATGAGGTCAAGAATGTCGTCTCTTTCGAAGATGGTCTGATTCTTAAGTATGGCGGTTCGGTCTTCTCGGTGGTGTTTCTTTATCTCGATCTCTTTTTGGATTATGATCCTGGCTTTGTTGGTATCTTCAGCTACTTTGGATCTGAAGCCTATAAGCTGGCCAAGATCTTTAAAGAAGAAGGCCTAAGAGTTGCCTTGAAAACAAAACTGAATAACCGAGTCATCCTAATCCCCAGAAAGAAGACGACCGAACAAGACAGATTCAAGCAGGCAAGTGTCTACAAACTCTCATGCCCGGACTGCAACGCATATTACATCGGCTCAACAACACGATCGTTTCAATAAAGATTTAATGAGCATAGGCGGTCATGGTTAAATGGTGACAACAAGTCAGCTTATGCTGAAGAAAGCAGAAACACCGAATGCTTCTAATAGAAGAATGTATGGATATCATTTGGAAATGTAGCAGCAAAGTCAGGATCTTAATTCATAATTGGGTTCATACGTTGCAGGCTTTTTAGCCAAAAAATTATTGAAAAAAAAAATGAATGCATTGACCGTAAGAAAATTTTAGTTAGTGATAAAAGTTTAATTTTCCATTGGTTAAAACTAAAAGATTTCATTATAAATAAAATAATGTTATGGTAATAAAAAATTATGCTTTCAATATAATAAGTCGTTTCAGTAAATAAATGCGAAAATAAATGAACAATATTTTAATTTAGCATTTTAAAACTAAATAAATAAATTTCAACGAATGCAGGTATAGCAAAGCATTTGCGACATGAGCGAGAGTTTCTCTGCATACAATTTTCCCACGAAAATGGCAGAACTTACCAGGGTCTAGAGAACTTCCAAGATTATAAAAGAACTTTCTTTTATAGACCTTGGAACTTACACTAAATCAAGTAGAGCTTTCCTTATTTTCATTTTCCGTTCTTTGTTCAAGTTTTAAGGAGGGTAATAATAATAAAAAAACGATTTGGGATTTGTTTGTGCTCTCTCCACTCTTTCCTCGGTCTCCCTCTTCCTCGCTTACCATCAAAATTACCAACATACAGTCGTTTCGTCAGTCGTTCCTCACTCATGCGTTCCATACGTCCAAACCACCTCAACGTTGTATTTTGCCACTACATCAGCCATACTACGTTGCATTCCACAATCGTCTCTCACCAACATTTGAAATACAGTCAAGTCTCGTACCTCCAGCTACACTTCTCGGAAACCTCATTTCAACTACACAATGTCGCTTTTTATGCTTCTCATTCTACACCCAGGCTTCACTCTCATAAATTAGAGTTGGTACCAGCACGCTCTGATAAACAGACATTTTGGCATTTTTCGATAAACGCTCATTCCTAGCATACTTTCCAAGTGTGCCTACGACCTTTAAACCATCATTCACTGTCCTTACTATCTCACGATTAATGCTCCTGTCCCTCTCAAACATGCTCCCCAAGTATACAAACTCATTCACTTGCTCCAGGTTCACCCCGTTCAGCTCATTCATACATCTCGTTTGTTCCTCTCCCCGCTCAAAAACAAGTACTTCCGTCTTTTCCATATTTATTCGAATATACTGCCTGGAGGGGCGTGAAGAGAGTTTTTGTGACTCTTGCTCAACGTTAAATGGTTTCGTTGAGCTCAAAATAGAAGGCTCATACATGTGAGGTGAAATGCAAAGATATCTAGAGGAACTGCAAAGTTCCTTACTCGAATCGTAGACGTGCGGAGCGGGAAGTCAAATGTTTATGGAAAAATAACAACCAGAAGTTATCCATAAGAATGCGATGATACTTCAATAAAGTTGAGGGAAGCCTAAGTAAAAAATGAGTTGAAGTTTAATGAAAGGAAAAGAAAATAACTACCGACAGAACAAATCCACAGCATAAACGTCGCGTAGTTACAAAGACATTGGCAGCAAAGAAAACTAATAAAAACAACAAAAACTTGTGCTTTGGCAACAAGCAACAAAGACAAGAAAGTTTGCCATTGTTGCCCGTACCAATAAACAACAAGAAAGAATAATAATTGGATGTTATATACACGCCATACCTCAGATGTTTAAATTATTGATGAAAAATAGGAAAGAAAATTCCACAGCATGGAATCGAACAGGAACTTTCTGCTCACCGTGCAGATGCGCCAGCCAATTGCGCCACTGCGGACATGGAAGCATTACGCTATCTACTGGTTTGCCACAAGTTTTATAAGCGGAATCTTGTCCCTGAATTAAAGGTCACAGAGTTCGATATAGTTGATAAAAAATTATAAAAATGAGTATGTCGGGGTTGGTTCCTTAATTTGTGGTAATGGCTTTAGGTAATAAGTTACGGTCTGTTTAGAGTTTTGTCTTATCGGAATTTCACTAGAGGGAGAGAAACCAAATTATAGATACTTTAAGCTCTTGTTCTTTATTAATTTTTTCTCACGGAATTTTGTCATTTTATTTATTTGTAATTTGATTTTAAGTCGCTGTGTTTTTTTTCATCTGATAAGTTATTTTTGATGTATTTATTTTTAGTTTTGATGTGTATGTTTTGAGTTTTATTATCTGTATTTTTGTATTTAAGCCTTAATCGGTTATTTTTGGTTAATTATCATTTTTAATTTATTTTTTCGAAGCCGTTCACGAATCACGTGCATTTATTCTATTATCTGACGTTAATTTTTTTGTTAACAATGTTTCTACCGTAATTGATTTAGTCAATTACTTTGTTGAAAGCCGTGCTGGATTGAGCGTGAGTCGTGGCACGCTCTGCGTGAGGTCAAAGGTATTGTTTACCGAACTTAGGTGGCATGGCATTCTAGCCGAATGGAAGCAGTTAGGTTGTCGATCCCGCCGAGGCAACAACTCTTCCAGATTTAAGCCTTGGAGTCCGGCTTGGAACCTATCACAGATGTTTTCCATATCCATGCCGGAGCCAAGCAAGGTTGCTAGCGGGATTTGAGTGACTTTTTCCAGCTCGGGAGAAGATGGAAGGATGACCTCCGACCTGCTCCGCTGAATGCTCCGACCCTGATGACTGATTGATCATATGGAATATGGACCATTATTAGCTACTGCAGAGGACATAGTTTGCATAACGACCCGAAGACTCCTCGAAGACTATGACCAGTAATTTCGGAGTTGCTTCATTTTAATTATGTAACTTTTTCCTATCCAAACAGGGTTACAGTAGACCTCCCATACAAAAGGTCTACACGACGCCTTCCTATGTAGCGTTCGATTATAATTGCAATAGAATTCGGCTCGGGAGTGTTGACCGTCGACTCTCCGTGATAGGACTAAAGGATGACTCCGCTTTTCTTCATGAAGAAAATCCATGGTTAATAATATAGACATTGGTTTATTTATTTTTGGATGTTGAGTTAAACTTGAATATTGGTAGCTTGTTATTTTATGCATGATTTTGTATAATTATTGTGGTATTATTTCATATGAAATGTTATTCATATTAGTGTAGTTGTTTTTTTTTTTTGCTGGCAATAGGAACGAGCTTTATGCACCGTACGCAGCGCCGAAGCTGACTTAGGAGTGGCCTGTCGGATTTGAGCTCAGAGAATTCTTCTTATCCCTGGTTAAGGTTAGATGTTTTACTTGGATTAGCCGGCCTGTTAACATTGGCAGCTTGAGTAACTGATGAGTTACATTAACGGTAAAGGATGATTAGCCGTTCTAGAGTTAACGTAATTTCGTTCAATTTTATCTGAGTCAATTCCGTGTGTCTCTCTTGAAGTTAGTATATTGCCTTAGTATCTTATTATGTTCTTTTTTTTTCTTTGATACCTCTTGTGCTTGTCTTTTTTTTTTTACTTTACTCTTGTCGGCGGTAGGTTCCAGAGACTAAAGCTGTGGTGCGGAAAAACGTCACTTTGATTTGTACCATTTAGAAATCGGGCTGGCAAACTGCTCCTTATTGTGAATCCAAGAGGAAACGAAGAGGAAATATTTGTTTGCCTTGTGTATTTATCTTATTGCTTTCGGCAGCTCGTATATTTGTCTTGATTGATTTTTTTATTTGTAAATAAATCTATCTTCACCTGACAAGGGCTAAAAGTATTTACTGTGCTATTTATTCTTGTTGTTCTATTATAGAATTTTAGTATTCATTTTTTTGGGGGTAGAGTTTTCCATCTTTTATTTAAGAAAGCTTTTAAGCGGGGATTTAATTAATAAAAACTTTCACGATTAGTTTTAAGTAATATTGTTTTGCTACGTCCCAGCCTGTTTAATAGTTGTCTTAAAGGGGGGAGCGTTACACTACATGCCCTTAGGGCTGGCTGGAGCATAAACATCTGAGATATGGTGTGTATAAAATTCCTCATAGAACATCCAATTATTCTTTAACGATTATTACGTCAGTAAGATAGTCCCAGCCTGCGAACTGTGTACTGCTCCAGCCAGCCCTAAGGGCATGTAGATGGCGTAATGCTTCCATGTCCGCAGTGGCGCAATTGGCTGGCACATCTGCAGTCAGCAGAAGTTTCCTGGTTTGATCCCAGGCTGTGGAATTTTCTTTTCTATTTTACATAAATAATTTAAACAAGAATGATTTTACCGCCAAAGCGGATAAAGGGAGCACATTTTCATGTTATAGCATCGTACATGGATATATTGTAATAATCAACATTTTAAAACGCTTAAGAGAAAATAAATAAATATGTAAACTAAATTCTAAATTACTATTTAAGTAAGCTAATGTATAAAGGGAAATTAAACGAATAAACTTGAAGAACTGAAAGGTAAATGGAGAGGAAGTTATTCCTCATGCATTTAAAAAAATAAAAGTTTTTTTAATTTGTAAGAATTCCCACAAAATGGTAAAAAAAAAAAGGCATCGATTGCTGAAGCGTTGTGTGTAAGCATCTGTTAGTTTTTCATATTAAATAAATAAAGTGTTTCTACGTTATCATGTACTATTGAAGCAAGCGATTAACTAATAATAATTAGCAATATGTATAACACTAGAAAGTTTTAGATAACATTAAGCCTAACAGCATTATGCTCTTGATACAAATAACCTATGAATAACAATAGATCTAACAACTGGTAATAAGTTGGTTGATATACTATACGCCATATCTTAGCACTGAAAGTTCTAACAATACTATATTGTAGGATTAGGGCACTATCAACAAAACCAAATCCCACTATCATTATTTTCTAGTTATATTCACTCATGACACGTTGTTACGAGGTGTTTGATATATTACATGCCATACCTTAGCATTGAAAGTTCCAATGGTACCATATTGCATCAACTAGCACCATTAGGATACGTGCTACTAAAAAAAGACCGCTATCATTATTTAGTAGTTATATTCACTCATGATACGTTGTTACAAGTTGTTTGATATATTACTTACCATGTTTTAGCACTAAAAGTTCCAATGGTACCATACGGATTCATAGGGCACCATTAGGACACTTGCTACTAACCCAATAACCATTTCATTATTTATTCGTTATTATCACTCATTATATGTTAATACGAGTTGTTTGATATATTACATGCTATATCTTAACATTGAAAGTTCCAATGGCACAACATGGCACCACATGGCACCATTAGAGCACGTGCTACCAAACAAATAACCATTATTATTTACTCGTTATATTCACACATTACATGTTATTACAAGTTGTTTGATAAATTACATGCTATATCTTAGCAATGAAAGTTTCAGTGGTACCATACGGTACCACATGGCACGTGCTACTAAACCAATAACCATTATCATTATTTAATCGTTATATTCACTCATTACATGTTGTTATGAGTGTTTGATATACTACATGCCATATCTTTACAATGAAAGTTCCAATTGTACCATATTGTACCACATGGTACCATTACGGCACAGGGTACTAAATCAATAACCATTATTATTTACTCGTTATATTCACTCATGGCACGTTCTTACGAGTTGTTTGATATATTACATGCCATATCTTAGCTTTAAAAGTTCCATTGGTACCATGTGATACAATATGGTGCCATTGTCACTTTAAATGCTAAGATATTGCATGTAATATATCAAATGACTCGTAACAACATGTAATGAGTGAATATAACGAGTAAATAATGATAATTGTTATTAGTTTTGTAGCACGTGCCATAATGGTAAAAGGTGGTACAATATGGTACTGTTAGAACTTTCAATGCTAAGATATGGCATGTAATATATCAAAAAGCTCGTAACAACGTGCTATGACTGAATATAACAAGTAAATATTGATATTGGTCATTGATTTAGTGGCACGTGCCCTAATGGTGCCATATGATACCATATGGTACCATTGGAACTTTCAATGCTAAGATGTGGCATAGAATATATAAAACAAACTCATAACAATATGTAATGAGTGAATTTTTTGATGTATTACATGCCACATCTTAGCATTGAAAGTTCTAATGGTACCCTATGGTAACACGTGACACCATTAGGGTACGTGCTGCTAATCCAATAACAATTATCATAATTTACTCGTTATATTCACTAATGGCACGTTGTTATGAGTTGTTTGATATATTACATGCCATATCTTAGCATTAAAAGTTCCAATAGTACCACATGGCACAATTAAAGAATGTGCTACATAAAACCAATAACCATTATCATTGATTTAATCGTTATATTCACTCAATAATCGTAGTTACGTGTTGTTTGATATATTCTATGCCATATATTAACTTTGAAAATTCCAACAGTACCATATTGTACCACATGGTACCATTACGGCACATGCTACAACACCAATAACAATTATCATAATTTACTTGTTATATTCACTCATGGCACGTTCTAACGAGTTGTTTGATATATTCCATGCCACATCTTAGCATTGAAATTTCAAATGGTACCATGTGGTACCACATGGCACTATTCGAGCACGTGCAACCAAACTAATAACCATTATCATTATTTACTCGTTATATTCACTTATTACAGGTTGGTTCCAGTTGTTTGATATATTACATGCCTTATCTTAGCAATTAAAGTTTCAATAGTACATATTGTACCACATGGCACCATTAGGGTACGTGCTACTAAAACAATAACCATTATCATTATTTACTCGTTATATTTACCCATGGCACGTTCTTACGACTTGTTTGATATATTACATGCCATATCTTAGCATTGAAAGTCCCAATAGTACTATGTGGTACACTATTGTACCATTGGAACTTTCAATGCTAAGATATTGCATGTAATATAACAACTCGTAACAACCTGTAGTGAGTGAATATAACTAGAAAATAAAGATTATGGTTATTGGCTTAGTAGCACGTGCTCTAATAGTGCCATGTGGTACCATATGGTACCACTGGAACTTTCAATGCTAAGAGATGGCATGTAATATTTCAAACAACTCGTAAGAACGTGCCATGAGTGAATATAACGAGTAAATAATGATAATGGTTATTGCTTTAGTAGCACGTGCCCTAATGGTGCTATGTGGTACCATATGTACCATTGAAACTTCCATTGCTAAGATATGGCATTTAAATAACAAGCAACTCGTTACAACATGTAATAAGTGAATTTAACGAGTAAATAATGATAACGGTTATTGGTTTGGTAGCACGTGCCCTAATGGTGCTATGTGGTACCATATGGTACCATTGGAAGTTACAATGCTAAGATATGGCATGTAATATTTTAAACAACTCGTAACAAAATGTAATGAGTGAATATAACGAGTAAATAATAATTGTTATTAGTTTTTGGTGCACGTGCTGTAATGGTACAATGTGGTACAATACGGTACTGTTGGAACTTTCAATGCTAAGATATGACATGTAATATATCAAAAAGCTCGTAACAACGTGCCATGACTGAATATAACGAGTAAATAATGATATTAGTTATTGATTTAGTGGAACGTGCCCTAATGATGCCATGTGATACCATATGGAACCATTGAAACTTTCTATGCTAAGATGTGGGATGGAATATATCTAACAACATGTAACAACATGTAATAAGTGCATTTATTGATGTATTACATGCCATATCTTAGCATGGAAAGTTCCAATGGTACCATATGGTATCATATGGCACCATTAGGGTAGTTGCTACTAAACCAATAACCATTATCATTATTTAATCGTTATATTCACTGATTACATGTTGTTACGTGTTGTTTGGTATATTCCATGCAACATATTAGCATTGAAAATTCCAACAGTACCATATTGTACCACATGGTACTATTACAACACGTGCTACAAAACCAATAAAAATTATCATTTTTTACTCGTTATATTCACTCAATAATCGTTGTTACGTGTTGTTTGATATATTCTATGCCATATATTAGCTTTGAAAATCCCGATAGTACCCTATTGTACCATATGGTACCATTACGGCACATGCTACAACACCAATAACAATTATCATTATTTACTCGTTATATTCACTCATGGCACATTCTTATGAGTTGTTTAATATATTACATGCTATATCTTAGCATTGAAAGTTCCAGTGATACCATGTCGTACCACATGGCACTATTAGGGCACGTGCTACCAAACCAATAACCATTAATATTATTTACTCGTTATATTCACTTATTACATGTTGTTACAGGTTGTTTGACATATTACATGCCATATCTTAGCATTGAAAGTTCCAATGGTACCATATGGAACAACATGGCACCATTAAAGCACGTGCTACTAATCCAATAACCATTATCATTATTTACTCGTTATATTCACTCATGGCACGTTCTTACAAGTTGTTTGATATATTACATGCCATATCTTAGCATTGAAATTACCAATGGTACCATAAAGTATCATATGGCATCATTAGGGCACGTACAACTAAATCAATAACCACTATCATTATTTACTTGTTATATTCACTCATTACATATTCTTACGAGTTGTTTGATATATTACATACCATATCTTAGCATTGAAAGTTCCAATGGTACCATATGGCACTACATGGCACCATTAGGACACGTGCAACTAATCCGATAACCATTATCATTATTTACTCGTTATATTCACTCATAGCACGATGTTAAGATTTGTTTGATATATTACATGCCATATCTTAGCAATGAAATTTTCAATAGTACATGTGGTACCACATGGCCCTATTAGGGCACGTGCTACTAAACCAATAACCATTACCATTATTTACTCGTTATATTCACTCATGGCACGTTCTTACGAGTTGTTTGATATATTACATGCCAGATCTTAGATTTGAAAATTCCATGGGTACCATGTGGTACAATATGGTACTATTGTCACTTTCAATTCTAAGATATGGCATGTAATATATCAAACAATTCGTAACAACAGGTAATGAGTAAATATAACGAGTAAATAATGATAATTGTTATTGGTTTTTTAGCACCTGCCGTAATGGTACAATGTGGTACAATATGATACTGTTGGAACTTATAATGCTAAGATATGGCATGTAATATATCAAAAGGCTCGTAACTATTTGCTATGACAGAATACATCAATAATGATATTAGTTATTGATTTAGTGGCATGTGCCCTAATAGTGCCATATGATACCATATGGTACCATTGGAACTTTCAATGCTAAGATGTGGCATGGAATATATCAAACAAATCGTAACAACATGTAATGAGTGAACATTTTTATGTATTACATGCCATATCTTAGCACTGAAGTTTCGAATGGTTCCATGTGGTTCCACATGGCACCATTAGGGTACGTGCTACTAATCCAATATCAATTATCATTATTAACTCGTTATATTCACTCATGGCACGTTCTTACGAGTTGTTTGATATATTACATGCCATATCTTAGCAATGAAAGTTCCATTAGTACCATATGATACCACCTGGCACCATTAGGGCACGTGCTACAAAACTAATAGCCATTATCATTATTTACTTGTTATATTCACTCATTACCTGTTCCTACGAGTTGTTTGATATATTACATTGTAAATGGTAACACATGTCACCATTAAAGCACGTGCTACTAAACCAATAACCATTATCATTATTTACTCGTTATATTCACTCATTACATGTTGTTACAAGTTGTTTGATTTATTACATGCCATATCTTAGCATTGAAATTTCCTGTGTCAATGACGACTACGAATTTCTTACCTTGTTAGTAAACAATACATTCTTTATTATTAATATATATCGTCCTCCAAATTCTAATTTCAGTAATTTCCTAATCTATATTGAATCTCTTTTGGACTCGTTACGTCTTGCTTCTAAAAAATGTATTATTTTAGGTGATTTTAATACCGAATTTCTTTCCCCTTTACTCAGAAATACTACTGAACTATTGTGTCTATTAAATAGCTTTGGACTTTCACCTACAATATCCTCTCCTACACATTACTCTATTAGTAGCAATTCCTTTAGTCTAATTGATCAAATCTTTACTAATATTACGGATATCACCCAAAGCGGAACAATTGACTTATTAATTTCTGATCACCTCCCCTTATTTCTTATTTATCCAATAAGTAAGAGGTGGTCTACTACCCAAAAATTTACATCTAGATTATATACTTTAAACAGAACACAAATCTTTGCTTCTTATCTACAACAAACGGATTGGGACACATTATTGCTAAACGAATTCAATTCTAATTTTAACTTTGAAACATTTTTTAATCATTTCATGAGTGGCTATAATAAATATTTTCCTACAATAACCTTTATTCGTTCCTCATCTAGTCCGAAAAAACCATGGATCTCAGAAGAATTACTAAGACTGATTAATAAGAAGCGCAAGATTTATAAACAATATATTAAAAATCCTACAAATATTAAAAGAAATCATCTTAGAGCTATTACAAAACTAGTGAAAAATTCCATTAAAACTGCTAAACAAAATTATTATGCTAAGCTTTTTTCCTTAATAACCAGCCCCAAAGAGAAATGGCATCAAATTCAGAAGGCTCTATCGCTCCCAAAAAATAGAAGACTCCCTTCCTGCTTTAATAATGAATGTTCGAGTCCAAATCTTCTGTCTTTTTTGGAAGCGCTTTTTCCATGCTCCCTAGTTGAAAGAAATAATATTATCAATAATTCTATTTCATGTTCATGTCCAGAGCCTCCCAACTCTTCACGCGAATCTTTTTTTCCATCCCCAACAACTCCCAATGAAGTCTTAGCAATTATAAACAAATTCTCAAATTCTAAAACAACAGATATTTATGGTCTTCGACAAGATGTAATTATTAGTATCGCCCCTTATATATCATATCCTCTATGTGTTCTCTTCAATATGTCTCTCTGTAAAGGAGAATTCCCAAAACTACTTAAATGCGCAAAAGTCATTCCAATTTTCAAAAAAGGAGATAGCAATGATCTTAATAATTACAGACCTATTTCTATTCTGCCTTTCTTTTCCAAAATATTTGAAAAGCTATTCTATATTCGCTTAAGTAATTTCATTCATTCTCATGATTTCATATCTCATGCACAACACGGTTTTCGCCCAAATAAAAACATCTCCACAGCTCTGTATGAAGTATCCGAATATATTAATATTCAGATGGCTCAAAAAAAAATTGTATTAACTTTGTTTCTTGATTTTAAAAAAGCATTCGATATGGTTTCCCATGCTTTATTAATAAATAAATTAAATTCATTATATGGCATTAGAGGGCTACCATTGAATTGGATAGTTTCCTTTCTTTTAGATAGAAAATATTCACTTAATATCAATTCAAAATTTTCTCCAAATTTAATCAGTAATCAGGGTGTACCCCAAGGTTCCATTCTGTCGCCACTACTGTTCTCTCTCTTTATAAACGACCTCTCTTATATTACTGACAATGCACAATGCGTATTATTTGCTGATGACACAACTTTTATAGCCTCAGCCGATTCCGAAGTACAAGTTGAAAATATAATGAACTCTTTGCTAATGAAAATCTATAATTGGTCATTATTAAATCATCTTCCATTAAACCTAAACAAATCATACTACATGATCTTTCATCAGCGTAATAAACTAATTGACTACAATAAAATTAAACTTTGCGTTAATAATATAATTTTATCTAGAGTCTCTTCTTATAAATATTTAGGAATTTATTTTACCCCCGATTTGTCATGGAGCCTTCATATTAAACATTTAGCTACTAAACTATCCCGTTCTTTAGGTATTATTTATAGAGTCAATCATCTTCCACGTAATATCTTACTAAATTTATATTTTACCCTAATTCATACAAATTTATGCTTTGGAATATGTTTATGGGGATCGACCACACAGAAAAATAAAAATCTTATAATTAAACTTCAAAAACGTTTTTTACGAATATTGTTAAATAGGCCCGCTTTCTCTTCCGTTAGTTCAGAATTTAAAAACTTCAACTTATTAAAATTTGATGATCTTTATTTTATTCAATTGGCTCAATTTATGTATAAAATCACCCATAACGTATATAATATTAGAAACCCCCCTATGTTAATCAGTCCATATCATCACTATCTCACAAGAGAAAAAAAAATAGTAATCCCATTTTATAGAGTAAATTATTTAAGAAGATCTATTTCGATTTCCGGCGTTATCTGTTGGTCAAAATTAACTGCGGAACTTCGGGAGGCACCTTCTCTTCAATTTTTTAAATGTCGTCTCCTTAAAAACATTCGTTCAGGATTAATTACTTCTGATTTAATGTCTATTTACTCTTAATTAAAACCGATTTCACAGGCCTCTGTTTATTTTACTGTTTTTATTATTATTATTATCATAATTCCTACTATTATTATTATTGGTTATATTGTAATGTTTTTAGTTATAACAAATTATCATTACTATTATTATTGTTGGTAATATTGTCGTTGCCGTTTAATGCAATACAAACTTTTACAAATTTATAGAATTTCAAATTATTTTATAATTTTTTTTATGGATGCCCCTAGACAGGCCCATTGGCCTTTTGGGCGCCTTTTTATTCTTGGATACAATATTACTTAATTTCTTATTTGATTTTTCTTTTATATTGTTGTTGTAAATTTGTATTTATTGTATTTTTTCTTTTTTTCTTTTTTATTAATTTTTACTTGACAGTTTTTAAAGTATTATTTTTATTTTCTATCATTGATACTGGTTTGTTTTTACTGTCTTGTTTTTTTCTATTTTTTTTTTTATTTTATTTTGGATTTTGTCTGTATTATTCATGCAAATTTGTATAATACATACATATATTTGTATGTATTTATTTAGTTTATTGTTCTTGTAATCCACCGGGTATTTACTTGTCGGTCATTGATTCCTGGTGATATCTTAATTTTTTTTTTTTCTTTAATAAATAAATAAATAAATAAATAAATAAAAAAATAAATAAATGGCACCATTAGGGCACGTGCAACTAAATCAATAATCACTATCATTATATACTTGTTATATTCACTGATTACATGTTCTTACGAGTTGTTTGATATATTACATGCCATATCTTAGCATTGACAGTTCCAATGGTACCATATGGTATCAGATGGCACCATTAGGGCACGTGCTACTAATCCAATAACCATAATCATTATTTACTCGTTATATTCACTCATAGCACGATGTTAAATGTTGTTTGATATATTACATGCCATATCTTAGCATTGAAAGTTCCAGTGGTACCGTATAGTATTATATGGTACTAAAAAGCACGTGCTACTAAACAATAAGCATTATCATTATTTACTTGGCATATTCACTCCTGGCACGTTGGTACGAGTTATTTGATATATTACATGCCACATCTTCGCATTGAAATTTCCAATGGTACCATATGGTATCATATGGCACCATTAGGGCACGTGCTACTGAACCAATAACCATTATCATTACTTAATCGTTAAATTCACTCATTATATGTTGTTACGAGTTGTTTGATATATTACATGCCATATCTTAGCATTGAATGTTCCATCTTGTACCATTAAAACACGTACTACTAAAAATTTCACACCAACATTATTTACGTGTTGTTTTAATTCATGAGACATCCTTGCACGTACACGTGTTATTAGACCAATATTCGCTATCACTAGATACTCTTATATATTCGTTCTTGATATGTAGTGACGATTTGTTTGACATATTACATGCCATATCTGGTTATATTAAGTTTTTAGGGGGTATCTTAATGGTACCATTATTGTACGTACTTATTCCAGCTATCTCACATTCGTACTTCTTCGTGCTCTGTCCCGTATTAATGGATTGGTGAACACAGACTGTGAAAAAGTTAATTCGTTTTCAAGTTATCGTAATAAATACTAAGCTCCCTAGGAATTAAACAATTCTCTTGATTTAGAGTTCGAACTGTCCTTTCAATAATCGTCAAACACGTGCATCCTGCACGCGCACCATCTCATTAACGTTTAGAGCACGCACAGAGCTGAACCCATGCATGTTCTCAACACGCGTTTTCCCGAATGCAAGGATAATTCGTATCTTCCAGCAATTCAATACATCCACTCTTTCTACTGCAACGCAATGAATTGTGGGATTGTCTACAGACAGACAGACGGACGGCTGGACAAACCGATCACATAAGCACATTTCTATATATAGAAAATGTGCTAAAAATACGAATTTCTGGCGTTAACATTCTCCCCCGGCTTGAAAGGGTTGACCTTTCAAAATACTGGGATAAAGGATATACAAAATAGTTTGCTCTGAAGAGCGGACAATGCAAACTGAAAAACAGAACAGAAACTTACTGTTAACTGGTAAAGGCAAAGAAAATTGTGTCAAGTTTGCTGTCATCTATAAGGTTTGCAGATGTGTATTAGAGAAAGCAGACATCAAACTATGACGACTCCAAAGAACTGCAATTTCAGGATACGAAGATTGCAGTTACGAGTGCGAGAAAGCAGACATCGAGGAACGATGAATGCGCCTGACTACATCTTCTGAAGATGAAGGTTATTGTTGCGAGCGAGGAAATGTCGTCACCAAACATGAATGAAAGACTGCAACCTCAAAGGAGTGCAGTTGCAAATAAGCGAAAGCAGACATCGAACATGACTGCAAGACTACAACCTTAAAGAAGGATTGCAGTTGCAAATAAGAGAAGAGCAGATGAAAATTCACTTGCTTTTCTCTTAACCAAATAAGAAATTTCAATTCAACATTAAATACTAGCTGAAATTGAATTAACAAAATATAATGACACAACAGCCATTTGCTATTTTGATTAACAGTCCACAACATCATAAGACCCAGTATCTGAACGAGTGTCAAATTCTTCAACGAATTTTCCTCGTTTATAAAATAACCTTGCGGCACTCGTTGGAAATACTGCGATGAATGGAGATCAAATGAATCTTCATGTTGGTTTGCTGCGGGTGCTGTTGGGGAAAGTTTGGTACCGACTGTGCTAGTAGTGTTTGTGATAAGGAAGGTTTCAGTGGGATTCGTAGCGCCTGCTATTGCATTAAAGATTGTAACTGTTCGCCTAATACAGGATAAGGTTGTATTTTTTCTTTTTTAAAAGTTGTTGTGGCTAAAGAGTCTTTTATTTCTTTTATTGTATTGAACATATCCACATCTCTTCTCCCCTTTTATATTTTTTCTGGTTTTCTGCAATTGTTGTTTGTTTTACCGGAATTAATAATCTTTTCATTTAATTTATTGTTATCTAAACTCGAAAGCAAATGATGACGTGCATCAGCGAGCAATGTGATTGGTTGTTCGTTTGCTTCGACGGGAAGAAAGTCGGACAAGCTCAAAGTCACGCGTATCGTTTGCATGAGTTGCCGACTAGGTCGTAAAAGATGATAAGTTGTCGCTTGAGTCGCGCACGACAACTTGTCGCGTGAAATTTGTGTTTCTTCTAACGTCCGTCCACAGTATCCGGCTCCTATTATTTGCCCGTGTAGATGTGTTTGAGCCTTTTCTTAAGGAGTTGTTAGAAAATTATCTGTTATTTTTTTCAACTACAGTAAGTTGCTTACTAAATTTCGTACATTCATTTAATCATATAAAATTTAAATGAATATTCAGTAAATAGCTTTACTCTTAAAGTGAACAAGTGGAAGCAGAGCAACATCATATAAAGAATGACTTAAGCTTGGTTTCCATTTAGCGTCGGTTTGACGTTTGTTAGGCATCTGATCGGCGTCGGTCTTTTCAAGATCTGGCATGGCTAGATTTTTAGGCGTCTTTTTCAGGCGTTTTTTTGATCTCGCCAATGAGGTGCGATCTACTTCGCTATGGATTCTGGGTAGTTGTCTTCGCCGATTCAGATGGAGAATCATGACTGCCGTAGCTACTGTTCGCCGACACGGTTTCTCGCGACTTTTCCCTCCTGAATTAATTTATAAGCGGGTTATAAATATTTGGTGAAACATTTATTCATTAGGTAAAAATGATATAGTAATAAATTCAAAGCGTGAACGTGATCGGAGTGGTTGATATCCTCTTTTTCCATCACCTTCAGAGAGCGACAATGGGCCTTTTTCACGTTTACGAGACTTGAAAAATGGCGGCGTCCTTGGCAGATTGAAAACGAGGCTGACCGGTGAAATTCACACACGGGAAAGCACTGTATGTGCTAATTTATAGATTAATAAAGACGTAACTGTTTAATCACTGGATTTTAACTCAGGATATTTCACGGATTCACTTGATGGATTAAGATTAGTTAAGAAGGAGGCTATTCCAAATAAATTTGTGTTGCGAAATAGACCAAAACGAATGACTAAAGAAATTCACTTCAAAAATCATTATACTATCATTACTTTTATTTATTTATTTCGTTATATAATATTAAAATTTGATATAAATTATATTTAATATAATTCATGAATTTAACATATAGCTTTTGTATAATAAATTTTAACTGAAATCAATTAAAATTATATTGGGATGTTATTTTTTTATTATTTTTTTTTCCTTTTTTGTTTTTATTATTTGTTATATTTTTATATCAATATGGCAAAATCAATTAATCAATCAATTAATTAATGGATCTTAATGTAAACGCACTGGCAATGATTGTTTATTGCAATCCATGCAATGAAAATAATAACACATATGACAAAAGGTTAAAAGAGATAGTTTAAGAATCTCTTTTCAAAAACCAAGTTTATGACGAACGTGAAAACGACCCAAAATGAGAATTTGGCAGAATAAATAAAAGTTCAAGTATTTAGGAGAATTTAACAAAACGGATCAGAGAAAAAAAGCTTTTAAAGCAAGAGTCAGTAAGATGAAATCGGCCTATTTCCTCACAAAAGATATCTATAAGAAGTCAATATCATTCAACGCTAAACTTTGGCACTAAACAACAGTAATACGCCCAGAAACACTTTATACAGTTAAGTGTCCGATCCTGATCAAAAAAATGTTAACTCAAGAACTGAAAGTAGCTGAAAGAAAAATATTAAGAAAAATGTTGGGGTCAATATTTAAAGTATGTCGCAACAATGAAATATACACACATACTGAAAAAATTACTGATACTGTACCGTTAGGAAAAGGAGAATAGTTTTTTTATGAAAATCTTGAATTAATAAACCCCAATAGGCTCACAGGAAAAATTTTCAAATATATGTCAAAATTGAAAATGCTATTATTCGGATTTACAGTGGGAGTAAGGTCATATAATTGTTTTTGTTGTAGGGATCTATTGTGTTGATAGAATTCAGGATTATAATTTTGGATATAAATCGAAGGCCCACAATTGTGAAATAGCAGGTAGGGTGGTGCTATGACAGGAAGAGACGTTTTTTGGGAATTAAAATAGATATAGACGATATTGGTCATTGGATTCTTTGATAAACAGGAATATTGAATTTATTAAGAGATAGTTTGTGTCATGGATTTCATGTGGTATTTGAAATCATTGTTGTTTTTTGAGTTTAATCACTTTGGATGTTATAAAATGAGAATGGGAAAGGGAGACCGGATACGTGTTGAGCGTAAATAGATCGTGGGAAAGTGAAACTTTATGAGTCCTGTTGAGGAGTGGGTCAGAGGAAGGCTGCGCGCTCTCTCCTCTCAAATGGAAATGTTTTTCCTTGGCCTAATGGAGATTGGAAGGTGGGCAATAGTGACGAAAAAGGCTTCTGTGTGAACTCACAGTTTGCTAAGTAGTTAGATTGGCTTCTCCTTTCAAATCTTGGTATTATGAAGGCTCATCAACAAGAAATTTTCATAAGGGTTTGATGGAGGTTGGAAGAGAACAATATTAATGAAAAGGGCTGCTGTGTGAATTCACAGTCAGTTAAGTAATGAGATTAGTTTCTTCTTTCAATTTTTGGACAAACCCCCGATTAATCATTTGAATATGAATAAACCCCCGATTAAGTATTTGAATATGGACAAACCCCCGACTAAGTATTTTAAAATGGAACTTATAAGAGAGAAACGAACCTTAAGTATTTTAAAGTGGAACTTATGAGAAACGATCCCTAAGTGTTTGTAAATGGAACCTGGATAAAGTTAATATGCTAAGGAGTCAGCATTCGTAATTGGAATTAAGAAACTGGAAATTGAAACCCCGACATTCTTCAGAGAGGATAGAAGCAAGTAACGAGATTTTCTTCAAGCGACTGGCATAATTAGGAACCCGACATTGAGGGAGGAAGTCAACTACATATTTGAAATCTTCTGTTGAACTTAGTGGGGACACTTTGAGACCTCCAGTAGACTCACTCACTAATCGATCCGGTTTATCTTCATTTGTGTTTTCTGTGCTTCAATGTGATAAGTGAAATGTTTTTTATACACAAAAAGTGTTTTGTGCATAAGTTTGGATTAAGAGTGATCACAAGTCTGCAGGTGTCTGAAACTACGCAATTGTAAGTAGAGAAGAGCTTTGAGACGTAAAATTTCTTTGGTTGTCATGACAAAAGGTGTGATAAAGAACAATTTGAGAGAACTTTCTTTGAATTGAGTTTTTTGAGTAGTACTATGTCTTTCCTCAGAGCAATTGAAGAGCTTGAGATTAGCTCATTGAATATTTATCGTTTTTTCTTACATTTATTGAATTTTTGCAAATTTATCTTAGTCATAAGTAACTGGGGAATTTAACATTAACCTTCCTCTTTGTGATAAGATCTATCAACTTTCTTTTCCTTAGATTTAGGACTTTTGTTTAATTTTTGTATCTCAATGGTGATTCTCTTAACCTTGAATAAAAGATGTTTATTTAGTTCTAATCCTTGCCTTGCTTATTGAAATAAATAAGTCACAACCTTTGTCCTTGATTGTGTATTTTATTGTTTTTTTTTTTAGCATTGGTGTTGAGCTAGCCAGATTTTGAATTCATTAAATTGGATCCTGGTGCTGATTTGAGACCTAAGGGGGGGGGGTCCAATCAAACCGATTTTGGGTGCATTGTCGCCCTTCATGTAAGGTGGTATGATCAGGGAGGAAGGTTACATTATTAAATTATTTTTATTTTTCGTAAAATTGAATAGATTTCAAAAAATGTCACTATATGGCGATGCCAGACGGCACACTTCTATTTAGTTATATACTATTTTATTAATTAATTTCGTTTATAGAAGTAAAATTATTATATAATGATTTAAGAGACCATAGCTTAAATTTCAGCTTCTATACTGGAAAATTTCATCGAACAAACCGCCCGAGCAACGCTGGGCATATCAGCTAGTACTTGGATAAATGAAACACAAAAGGACATAGAAGAATTACAAATTTCACAAGCAAACATATAAAAACGTACACCACATGAAACCAGGTTGGTACAATCAAAAGGCTTTCGGGAAAAAATGAAGAATTAAAACGGCGCATTTTGGACTCAGGAAAGGAATAATAATGAGTTGAATAGAACGTAGTCCATTGCGGGTTATTCAACAACACAACAACAACGACGACAAAATAAATCTCATTTGCCAAATGAATTTGAGGTAATGATCATCATTGAAGAAGGAACTGAAAATTTTGATATATGTCCTGAAAATTGTAATTTGATCCTGAAAACAATGAACGGTTTGATTTGATCAACAGTTTCCAGATTTCTCTCGGTTCCTTAAGCCTTGGATCTAACAATTTCTTTAACATCCTTCAATGATATCTGTGGTAGTGCATTTAAAAAAGGGACTGAATAAGCATTCATTCCTTCGCAGCAAGCTGCGCTTCACCGGTCAGCCTTGTTTTCGATCAAGCATGAGCGCGTCCATAATCTCGCGCAATCTCGTTTGAGAAAAGCCCATTGTTTGCAGTGACTCGACCAATCAGATCAGACCAGATTCAGGATAATGGCTGAAAATCGCTAAATGGAAAACGACTGCGCTCGCGTGCTAATCAGGGCGCGTCTCACAGGCGACGATTGCAAAAAAAAGATGCCGAAGCAAAAAGGACGCTAAATGGAAACCAGGCTTTAAGAATGGTTAATGAGGGTTTTTACTCTATGCCAAACATCATATATCATATAAATGAAATCTTTTCTTACCTCTGCAACTCTTAACACAAAGCCAGACATAGAATTCTTTTGTACGCGGTAAGAAAATGTTGTTAAATCGAGATCTTCATTGGGGTCTAAGATAAAAACCTAAGATCACAAGGATAAATTTATTATACAAAAGGCCCACCACTACTTCTAAATACGTATATCATTAGTATCTTTAAATTTACACAGGGTGTTCCATTCTTATATGGTAAAATGTAAAAGACCATAACATTCACCCGACTCCATTGTCAAATAATGCTTTAACCAATGAAAGCTTGGAAGTTTTTCCTCATAAGGTGTATCTCAAAAGTTTAAAGATGGTTTTTGTGAACAAAATTGTACATAAAAATTATAAAAATTCTGAATATAGGCTGCATAGTTTAATTTTGGTTATCATTTGACATGTGCCGAAATTTTAACAAAAATAATAAAGTTACATTACTCAAAATTCAAAGAATTCAAAAGAAAGTTAAAAACTTTCTGAAAACTTCACTTACGATTGGTCATTAATAATGTGCAAGGGAGAAAAGAATGAAGATGGAAGACATAGGTAAATTCAATTGATGGCATTATTAATTCAACAGTATGACCAAGAGCTGGTGCATATTCTGCAGGGTGACTCAAACTCACTGGACATAGCTATATTTCGGAAATGTTGTGTAAAATGAACAATGTGACCATGCTATCAGGGAAGGGGATAGACGCTCTATCATTTGGAACAGTTTTGGAGTTTGGCCGCCATCTTGAAATCTTCCATTTGGTCAGATTTATTTTCTTAAATGAGAAGGACATATCAAATAACACCAGCTTTTACTGAGTTCATTCCTACAATCGGATTTCAGTTATAAACAAGTTATTAACAAAAACATTGACACTGTACCATTTTACACCAATGAAGGAGAAGAGGAACTGAGCCGATCCTGATGTCCGGGAAACGCCTTATTTCAACACCCGGCACCCCGAAAGAGAAATAATCGCGCAAAAGACCGTCGCATATGTGATATCACAGTTCAGAGATACTGGGACCATTGAAGATAAAACTCTTACAGACCGGCCAGAAACATTAAACAATGACGCAACCTCTACAATTGCGTTGTCAGCATTTGAAAAAGAGTCCACAACGCAGCACTAAATGGCATGCAGCTGAGTGTGAAGTCAGACAATCACCCATACAGAGACGGATTCTCCATACAAACAAGTGGAACCTACTGACATTTCAGATACAGCAAAAATTATTCCAGGATGATCCGAATGTTGTACTGGACCTTAATTTGGACATAATGTGTTCAGTTATGAGATTTTTTTATGTCCATAGTGAGGTGAACCATCAGAAAATGAGATACGATCTCTCTTTGAACAAATCCAACCAAAGTCATTGGTGATGTCAAAGTTATGATGTGGGATATGGAGCACCCGTTAAATTGGACCCATGTTCATAAATCGTACCCGATGAGTACCTGCAAATGTTACAGAACACTGCGTTCCCGTCACTGTTGATTGACGATGGCAATTTCCCAAATTTTTTCAGCAGGATGCGGACGTAATGTACGTCAATGTCTGAATGCACAATTACCTGGTCATTGGACTGGCCGGCGGGGTTCTGTGGAATGGCCACCATATTTCCCAAACTTCACATCGGGACCTGTGAGGACCACACGAAACAACTTGTGTATGGTATGAAAATCCACAGCAAACGTCCCTTTCCGAAACCCATCCTACAGGCTTGTGATAGCATTACCCCCGACGTTCTCGTGAGCGTGCATAATGAATGGATAAAGCACCTTGAGTTCTGTGTTCAGAAGCAGGGACAACAAAATTGAACACATTCTTCAGCTTATGCAACCCAGTTTTCGATGTGTGTTTTTGTTTGGCATGTGTCAATGTTAATACTTTGTGAACGACAAAGTTAACTGAAATCCGACTGCAGGAATAAGCACGTGAGAAAAACTAGTGTTATTTCATATGCCACACGAGCCTCCTTCCCTTTAAAAAATGATCCTTGATCCAAACTGGTGGATTTCAAGGTTACGGCCAACTCCAAAACAGAGAGCGCTAACCCTATTCTCTGCTGGTATAGCCACATCGTTCATTTTACACACTATATGTAAAATAATATAGCTATGTTCTGTTACTTTTGACTCACCCTGTATAGAGAGTTGCAGCCAATTTCTTTTAAAGATCTCTTAGATTGGGGGTTAAAACATTGAAGCTATACTCAAGAAATAAGTTTACATATAGACGAAAAATGAAAAAAAAAAAAAATTCCGCGGCATGGATTGGAACTAGGGACCACGATTCTCTAGGTCGTCGCCTTTACCACTGGGCTATCGCAGACCTTTGTAGAGCAAAGATGTCGCTAAGTGTCTATAGACTGCTAAGCAGGCTAGGTGGAAATCCAATTATAAGACAGGCAGATCGGGAATTTCTCTTGCCCAGTTGATGAGTGGACGACATAGAGATTCGTGGCCCCTGAATCGAATCCAGGTCGCGGAATTTTTTCTTTTTATTTTCATCTACGCATAAACATCTCCTTAATTATGGCCACCCTTTATTTAATAGATTTTAAAAAATTATTTGTAAATAGCTAATGATTTCTTACTTGATGATCATAATCCATCCACTTTAAATTATTTACATAAGTGAAATAATAAAACGCACTATATTGCGAGTATGGATGAAAACCTATTTGGAGAAGTCAGATTGAAACTGTCATTATTCTTTCAATAATAGGATTTTGGAATAAATTCAAACAGAATGAAACCGCACGAGTTTAGACTAAAAACATATACGAGTTAAACTGCCAATATACTGCACTTCTACATTCAGACAGACGGCTTTTTCACTATTGAAATGTCTTAGTAAAACGTTCCTTCATCACTTAAGGGGAAACAGGGTAATGACGGTCTCGCACCTGCTTGTAGCAGAAATATTCCACCCCATGTGGCTTCCTCGTCACCGTTTAGGGAACTACTGGCGAGTGAGTCGTCACGCTTGGCATTATATGTTTAATTAATCAGCAATATTAAGTCAGCAATATAGATCAGAATGCAAACTCTGGATTTTATGTTTGTCTGCAGTGCTGTTGTACTCAACATCTTTCCTCGTAAGAAATTACTTTCTTAACACAACGTAAATTTACGAATTTCACTTATGTATGAAATATTTATATCATAAACACTACCATGATGCGTGTAATGTTTTAGCGCACATTTATTTTAAATATATCATTTGTTTTTACGTTCTACAAATATTTCTTGCTCTTGCAGCCAGTCGGTCTGATGTAGAAGAAAATCAACACCACAATTCTAGTGATGATATGGATCATGAAGATGATGGGGGAGCTGATATACAGGGTGACAATTATTGAGTTATATGGAAAAAAACTTGATAACTTTTGAACAATTGGCGATATTCGGTTAAAAACTTGGTGGTTGAATGCAGGGCATGTTGGGATTTGAAATGTATATGGTTTGGTTTAGCGACGAAGCCTACTTTCATTTAGATGGGTACGTCAATAAGTAGAATTGCCGCATTTGGGGGACTGAATATCCCCAATTTCGCGATCGACAAGTCTCTCCACCCCAAAAGGGTAACTGCCTGGGGTGCAATGTCAAGCCGAGGAATAATCGGTGCGATATTCACTGAAGTCACGGAGACTGCTGAACGATACGGCAAAATTTTAGAAAATGATCTCATCCCTATTATTCAAAGTGACCCAGATTTCGAAAAGATGTGGTTCATGCAGGACTGAGCACGATCCCTTCGGACCAATAGTGTTTGAAGTCCTGGAAGAGCTCTTTGGAGAGTATGAGAACGCTACTCTAATGGAAGAGTGAAATGGAAGAGTTCACTTTATCGCGCTACTCTAATGGATGTCATAGAGATAGATGAGATCTATGAGGTGCTTTTTTCACTCAAGCCTGCTCGCAACTGCTCGTTGCAGCCTATTGTTGAAATGCCGCGCATTCTGGCTTTGGGGTACCCAGAGGCCATTGGAATGGGAATCGCTTGCCGCCATATTCTCTTGATCTCAACACTTGTGACTTCTTTTTGTGGGCTAATATTAAAGACAAAGTTTACGCAAATAACCCCAAAACCATCGCTGAGCTCGAAACAGCCATTTAGGTCATCGAAAGTAGCGATGTCTCGACACTTCAGCGAGTTTTGCAGAATTTTGCTCTTCGTCTGCGCCACATCATAGCCATTGATGGTAAGCATATCGAGCATGTCGTAAACTAAATCCGAATACGGTATCTGTAGTTATTTTTAACATTTGAATAAAATTTTTGAATGCGGATGTCGAGCGAGATGAACTATGGTACAACTGCACTTCTTATAATATGCGGGCACATCAAGCGTGCTCTAGAAGAGATAAACCAGAATGACTGTGTGCAACATGTTTTCTGTGGGAATTCATAGTAAACTCTAATTTATTCATTATAGGTTGTATGAATGAATTGATTTTTCAATATGTTTTAATCACCATGCTCACCACCATTACTCATAACGCGGGGTGGTAATACACCCCGGGCGATTATATACCAAAAATAGCGTACTTGAGGTTTTTTTTTTTTTTAGAATTCATTGTAATCCTATACGTCCATCCAGAGCCTGTATGGCCTGAGGCCGACGAGTTGGGTCCCTGGATGGACCTGGATTAACGACTGCTGTATGATGGTCACAGTAGCCGGGGGGAGGGGGGTGAAGATCCTGAGTCAAAGCCCACCAGGCCACGGCCTCCCCCCGTGACTTGTTCTTAGGTGATCGTCATTACCCAGTTCTTACTACAAGTTCTGAGAAAAAAGTTCTAGGTGGTAGTAAAGGAAATGTAATGTTGGTGATATTCATATTTTGGAAGCTTCTTATCATTTCATTTGCAGTATCTTTATATATCTAAAAAGTTTGAACACGCTGACTTGAAAGCACCTTTTTGAATATCACTTAAGTTGAGAAAATCTGGGAACATGTAGCAATTCTCATATTCGGGCACCAATAGAGATTCCCTCCTGAATTTTTGCCTCGCCGGTTTTGGAAACTTTGTCCTCGAGTATGCAAAAGCTTCCCCTTCTCCGTCCAATGCTTTCAAAATATCTTTATTTAGCTTTATTTAAATATAGAGCTGTTGGCAATATACACTACATGATAAAAAGAGCTGGAAAACCCTGTGAACACCTGGGGTGTTTCTCCTGGACTGGACTGGGCCCGCTCATCAAGGTGGACGGAAACCTCATTGCTGATGGCTATAGGACCATTCTAGATAACGGGGAACTTCCAGCACTGTGGGAACACTTCGGTGACGGGCCGTTCCTCTTCCAGCACGACAATGCGCCTTGCCACAAAGCAAGATCCATATCCGACTGGTTTGATGAGATGCGGGTTGAAGAACTGGATTGGTCCACCCAGAATCCTGATCTCAACCCCATCGAACATCTTTGGGACGAATTGGAACGACCGAGATCCAGGATGGTTCGCCCTACATCTGTCCAGGAACTGACCACGACACTCCTCGAGGAATGGAGGTCAATAACTGTGGATACATACCGTAGTATGCCATGTAGGGTGGAGGCAGGGATAGCAGCTCGGGGTGGTCCTACACGCTACTGATTGAAGCTTTTAGCGGCTTTACGGTAGCAACAGGTGTCCAAACTCCTTTGATCATGTAGTGTACACACTCATTCACCTGAAATTGGAAAACATGAGCATTTAATGAAATTTTTTGCATACCATAAAAACAAAAATCGTATAGTTTCCTAGGTCCAGCTTGTGAGCCTAATATTGGATATAGTAGATATAGATGCATAACTAACCTTTATGAAGAAGCACTGCCTTTAAACTGAGTTTAGAGAAACTCGGAGATCAGAACTGTCCTAAGATCTGGAATTTTACTTATTTCCAAATAAAATAGAGCCTGTTCCCAAGTGATGGTTTGGTTTGGTTTATTAGAATTTTTGGCGTCGACTACTAAGGTCATTTTGCGCCTTTTACAAAAGTTATATCTGTACGCAGCCCGGACAAACACAAACATCCATGCCTACGGCGGGATTCGAACCCACGACCAGGCGGACTCGAGAACTAGAAAGCCTACGCCCTAGCCCTCTCGGCCACCTGGCCGGCTGTTCCCAAGTGAGCTCAATAACAGTTTTCCACTGTATTTCATAATATCTTACTTACCTAATGTCCATTTTCTACAATCGCCATAAGGAGTAGATATTATATCAGCAGAATCATATGGTTGTGGTGTTATTGAGAACTTTGCCTTATACAAAGAAACAGATAAACAAAGAAATCATAAAAATCACTTAATTAAGGAAAGAAATCTGACAGAATAAATGTTTTCTAATTTCAAATTTAATATTCAATATAGTAAAAGAGAGAATGCTAGGATTTATTCTGTAAAGTCAACTATAAGCCAATTTCCAGTTTCCGGTTAGTGTTTGTTAAACGATTTCATAGTCCTAATGATGCTATACTATCTATCAAAAAGTAATTAGGCATCTACACAAAATTTTTGTCTGGGATTGTTGAATTACCGAAATCTGGTAACGCCACCTCTTGCAGCTATAAAAGAAGCCATTCTCTGTGGAAACTAAGTTGTGGAAGGCATCCAATGGCATTTCCGCCATTCCTCTAGCAAATTTCACACAGTTTCTACTGGATAATGGAAGTTGGCTGCTGTTTGCAAATATCCACCGTTCATCACATCCCAGATGCTGAATAGGATTGAGATCGAGGCTCTGTGCAGGCCATTCCAAACGGTATTCTTTTCAACAACAACAACATGACACACGACAATGTCATCTTGGAAAAAACAGGGATCCATGCCGTAATAACTTCACAGGGTTGGTTGAACTTCATTGTCCAGATTATTACTGTAAGATTCTGAGTTCATGTTACCAACCACGAGCAGTACGTGAAACCCTCCATACAATAATGTCACCATATTTCCTGGGAGTCACTATGCTCTCTGGCAGAATAAGTTCCCTGAGTATCCGTCACATACAAACACGTGCATCGGAAGACGTCACTCCAGCGCCTGTTCTAAACATCATTTATGCTTTTGAGACTTTGGTCTTCGTGATACGAGTCTTATGGGCAGCTGCTTTACCTGGATATTATATTCGATAGTCTTCTTACGCTTGGGTTCAAGTCGCTTGGGTATTACCAGGGAGAACATGCGCCTGATGGCGGAAGATCGCGATCACTGGAGATCCTCCATAGGGCTGCTGACACCGCGACACTAACGGATAAGCGGGTTTGAAAGAAAGTAAGTAAGTCCTCTTTCGCAATGTTCCAACGGGCAATCTTATTGCTACCTGAAACTTCTGTCTGATGATGGAAATCTGTTGCTTTTTGTTTTTGATAATTTTACTTTTCAGGTTTTTATTAACTCTGTTGATCAGGATTTTCGGTCGCCCGGAACAATTAGCATTCCTGCAATGGTGCACAGCCAAAAATGGCTTATTAGGTAACTTTAGTGGTGGTCTTACCCTTTCTGGAATCCACTGGTTCTAGGTAGGATGTGTCTTTTACTGAGGCTTCTCTTCCCGTCCATGTGTTTGCCGAATGGTGCCCTTGACTGGGAGGACACGAGACTCTCCCTATATGAACTAAAGATCACAGTACGCAATCAAATATTCCCAGAAATTTCCCTCAGTAGTCTCAAAGATCAGCCATCCGCCATGGAGTATAAACTGAGCAGGGCATATCGAAAACTAACATTGTCACGATCTCAGCAAAGGCTACCGCATTTGTTCTTCATGAATGAACACCAGGACAAGAGTACCATCGTGTAGAAGTGAGCAAGGAACTCCTATATAATCAAGATATGGTCGCGGAATTCTTTCTTCTTTTTCTACTTTTACTTATTTTTCAAACCCGCTTATCCATTAGGGTCGGGGGCAGCAGCCCTATGAAGGATCTCTAGCGATCGCGATCTTCCGCCATCAGGCGCATGTCCTCCATGTAATAACCAAGCGAATCAAACCCAGATTCTCCGTGTAGTCTTGCTACCTGGTTCTAGGCCAACTCCTTGGTCTCTTACCCACCGTCTTGGAAAATAACAAATGCCTAGGAAGACAAGTTTGCCACATCGTTTTTCTACTTTGATGTATAAAATGGTGTTTGTTTCATCAAGCTAACTATTATGTTGTGACCCCCCCTGTCTTGTTCCAAATGGTCCGGGAAGACGTCCCCAGAATCGATGATCCGATCGGTGTATGGGAAAACTTAGGTAGACTGAGACTGACAAATTGATCAATGTTTATTCATGGGTTAAAGAAAATAAAGTTACATAAATTGACAATTGTGGTAAAATACGAAATCTTCATTAGTTTCAAGATCCGTTAACCTTATTGTGGGCATAATAAATAATTTTTATTAACCCCGATAAAATGTAAGTGATGACAATACAAATTAGTAACACATAAAATACCCACACTGATAATTGATAAACTTTTCAACTATCAAGTTTAACTGACAGTAAGTTTTAATTTATTTATTTTTTTAATTTCTACTATTCTTTTGTTTAATTCCCAAGCTTCCAAATCCAACAAAATTTACCGTATAGTTTTTACATGTCGTACATTGTGTTTTAGTGTGCCGCAATAGCTCGAAATAAAGACGCAAAAGACATTAAATTAGGATACGATTATACAAAATTTAACGTTAAGTACTATTATGAATATGATTTGCCTATACGCCTGCCGATTGTAGGGCGATACCATGAAGCTGTGCTTTCGGGCTAACCTGCACTTATATAACAACTATCTCCCTATCTCAAAGTATCAGATTGTGGATGATGCCGCCGAAAATCGCTCCGTTTTGGGAAGGGTAAATAACAGCTCTTTCCGACGTAAAATATAGTTATTCCGCAATTATAGTTATTCTGCAAGGAGCGTGGATTTTCTGTGTCGAAGACGGGGATAGACAAGGTACTAAACTGTAAAGGTTTGGCTAGAAGTGCGGCCATTCCAGTGGGGAAAAAACAGCACAATCCCCGACCCTCCACTAGTCGTACATCAGAGGTGATCCGTAAAATCCGAGCTCTCATAACCGGACCTAATCCTGCAATGCAGAAGACCACTGTAAAAAAGGTGGGGACATCTGTTTACACTGTAAACACTATTATCAACTGGGACCTACACCTGCAAAAGCGTAAGAAGTGCCGCGTTCACAGACTGCTACCACGCCATGTCAGTGAACGGCGCACCAACTGCCGGAAGCTTTATGAACGCCATTGTGGTGAGTGTATGCTTCATTGATAAACGAGGATAGCCCAGAAAGGTACTGCACCACAATTGTTTTCTCCGTCCCAAACAAACGTACGAATGCGAAACCTGAGATATGCATTCTTTGAAGTTTTCGGAGTGCGCGTGCAAAGTTTCCGTTTCTTCCGACAGATAGCGTACGTGCAGCAATGGAACAACATGGCGTCTGTAAGTGATGTACGTTACAAGCAACGTGTCGTCATTGAAATTCTCACTGCGGAACAAGAAACTATTGGAAACATTCACAAACGTTTATGTGCAGTTTATGGAGCATCAGCAGTCGACAGAAGTACAGAGGGTGAGGCCATCAGAAATTGGTACGGCGGAGCTGCAAGATTTGCCGCGGTCGGGGCGGCCATCCTCGGCTGTCACACCTGACAAGATGCAGCGTGGTTATGTTCTCATTCGTCAGGACCGACGCAGAACGACTTGGCAGTTGGCGCTGGAGCTGTCAATCAGCAAAAGAAGTGTGGGTGAAATCATCCGTGCTCTTGATTTACCATGGGTTCCGCGCTGTCTTACGGAGTGACACAAAGCTCTGAGAAAAAACATTTCTTCGGAGTTGCTGTAACGTTTAGAAACTGAGGGGGAAGTTCTCGGATTATGACAGCTGATGAAACCTGGGTGCACCATTTTGAGCCTGAAACAAAACGACAATCGATGGAATAACGTCATCCGCACTCTCACCAGAAGAAAAATTCAAAGCAACTGCTTCTGCTGGTAAGGTCATGATCACTGTGTTTTGGGTCTGATGTTGTCATACTCATTGATGTGATGCCGAGAGGCAGCACCAGTAAGTCTCAGGCATATGTGAACACATTACCCAAACTCAAGAAGCACTTCCAGCAACTTGAACGCCATAAAAACCTAGCTGATTGTTTGCTTCAACACGATAACGCTCGCCCTCACACAAGGTTGAGGATGTCGGAATACGTCACGAAACAGGGTTGGACAGTGTTATCCCATCCACCCTACCGCACTGACTTTCACTTGTTTGGGCCATTGAAGAATCCCAAAAACATTTTGAGGATGATAAAGAGGTGAATCGCACAGTGAAGACATGGCTGCGTGAACAGAACAAGGACAGGTACCGACAGGGCATACACGCCCTTGTATCTCGCTGGAGGAAGGCCATAGTACGGGACGGAGATTATGTGGAAAAATAGGGAGTGTAGAAGAAACATCATTCTTTCGCGTGTATAAGTTTCATTGTGTTCAATAAATTATTGTTGAAGAAAAAAATTGCGGTGCAATACTTTCTGGACTACCCTCGTATATTATTTTTTTTTATTCTCTTTAAGATGTTCATTGGCATTGTTGTTAAAATCTGATAGCTCTTTTGAGAATTCTATTTTTTCGTAGCATTTAAACATCAGGTTAGTAGCTCTTCTTTGTTGTGAATGCTGGCACCATAGCTTGACATTGTTGCCGATGAGAAATAAAAGCTTCTGCATTGCCTATGAAAATGACTGCACAGCCAAATTTTGTTCGGGAAGGACCTCTTGACATGTAGACACAGAATGTCACCGTGCTTTTTCACTCGGACATAGCTTTAATTTTTTTCAAAGTTCTAACGCTGAACTTGGATTTCACATAGCTTTTTGCATGCTTCATTTTCTAATCAAATTTATATTTTCTTGTTGATTGCGTTGACTATGTAATTCTTTTCTTTTGCTTATTTGAAGCCTAAGAGAAAAAGGATCGTGTAGCATATGGTACCGTTGGAACTTTCAATGCTAAGATATGGTATGTAATATATCAAACAACTCGTAACCAATGATATCTAAAACAACTGGATCGCTGACTCACTGGGAAAGAACTGAGGCCGTAATTCTAGGCATCCTGAAGCTACTAGTCAATGACCTGAAGGGATTGTTTATGAGGAATGAGCGTTTTTCAGGGATTTAACCTTTATTTATTTATTTATTTTAATGTACGAATCGGGATCCATTACGTCCATCCAGGGCCTGTATGGCCAGAGGCCGACGAGTTGGGTCCCTGGATGGACCTGGATTCACGACTACTGTATGATGGTCGCAGCAGCCGGGGGGAGGGGGGGTGAAGATGGTCTATTCCTTATGAGCGTTTATGAGGAATTATTGGTTTTGAGGGATTTAACCTACTAGTCAATTTATGAGCGTTTATGAGGGATTTAACCTTGCTTTTTAAGCCACCTGACGCTACTAGTCAATGACCTGAAGGGAACATTTATGACTTATTTTGGATTCACTTCTCAATGCCGACTGCGCATAGGGTCAGCGATCCAGTTGTTTTAGATATCATTGCTCGTAACAACGTGTCCTGAGTAAATATAACGCGTAATTAATGATATGAGAATTGGTTTTCTAGCGCATGTACTAATGGTATCATATGGTATCATTAGAACTTTCAATGCTAAGATATGGCCAGTAATATACCAACCCAAGTTCTTAAGCGGGTTTCACAAATAAAAAGCTACCGGCGGCGCAACAAGCGTCTGCATCTGCTGCTGCAATCCGATTGGTCGGTGGTTATGACGTCATACAAATCAGGACTCAACTCCTTGCTTGTCCGCCATTAATCGCTCACTTGCGTGCTTATTCTATCAACACCACCTAAACTAGAAGGCCGTCCCACGGTCGAAAATATAAGTTGTGACGTCACTGCCATTAGGCGATTGAAAAAATTTATAGCTTCTCTGCGCCACCACCAATCCAGCAAACAACATGTGCGTTGAACACTAGTCGCCACGTTTTCATCGCTGTTATCAGTGTCATCGCTATTTTGACAAGTTTGTGATAATAGTTGTCAGACAACATGCCTTACAAATGTTGCGTGCCTAATTGTAAAAGCAACTACAAAAAGGACAGTCCAAAATATAGCGTTTTTTCTTTCCCTAAAGACGATGAACTCCGAAAGAAATGGTTACTTGCCATTTGCCGAGAAAATTTTATTCCTACAAAATATTCGAGGGTGAGTTATATTTTTCCGCTTTAGATAGTGTGCTATTAATTCTATTTTAGCCAATGTTAACACTTTTTTTATTAATTACGTCGAGCTTCCCCAATTAGAACCAAAGTAAAAACTTGTTATAGAGAAGTACGACTCTACGTATATTTATTCCGACGCTGTTATATTCGATATTCCGAAATATTTATTTTTAATAAAAAATGTGTTAAAAATTGTCAAATAGAATTTGTAGACTATATGGATGAAACTGCACATGTGCATTAAAATGTTTTACTCCTTTTATAAAAGGTATGCGAGTTTCATTTTAAACAGGATGAGCTTGAAAGAATAACTTCTGCCTATGATGGAAGAACAGGAAAGAAAATTACAGCACCACTATCATATCCAAGACTTATTGCTGGTGAGTATTAGCAAAAAACACTTGTATATAATTAGAATGAACTCATTTTCTATTATTGTATATTTTTGCATTATATTATTATTATTATTATTATTAATATTTTTATTAGACAGTGTAAGGAACAATTCAGTCTAATTGTTAGTCAAAATTTAATTTTCTCTTTAGAAGCCATTCCATCTCAAATGCCAAATTGCCCTAAATATATGTCATCAAGTAAATCCACTCTGCGTGAAGACCCTGAAACGAGAAGGCTTCGTTTACAGAATGCTGCATTGAAGAGAGCAATTGAAGACAGCAACAACTCCTTTACATCATATGAAAAAGAGAAAACATTTAACAGCTTACAAGAATTGGAGGAAAAGCTATGTAAAATAAGTTTACCTGAAGGGTGGGTTTGTATTAAGAAACCAGAATATTTTACTATAATTTTAATGACTGTTGAGCAAGTGCCAAAATTATTAAGTATTATTCATATCGACAAAGATCTTATACTAACTGTATATTTCCAAGGAGTTGAGATTAAATCCCTGTCAGGTATGACGTTATCTCAAAAAACCAATGATATATATGAAGTTGAAAAAGTAATTAATGCAATTACAAAAAAATTCTCAAGTGAGAGTATGGAAAGTTTCGCAGTGAAAGATACTATAAATTTAGCTCTGGACATTTTTAACCGTTTAAATGAATTGCTACCTCATTATGAAAATCAAATTTCTTTTTTAAAAGAGCAAGTTTGTCTTCTTGGTGAACAGAAAAATCAGTGCAAGTATTCCTGGGAAGTATTGATATTTTGCAGTCTACTGCATACAATATCTCCTCATGCATATAAGTTTTTGAGATCTTCAAATAATGTTAATATACCCAGCCCATCAACTCTCCAGCGAGTGTGTAGTAAATTTGCAAGTTCTCCTCAGTTGGAACAAAATCCTGAAAATCTGTTAAGTTATATAGCATCTAAGTTTCCATTGCTTTCTCCAGAAGACAAAACCGTTGTTCTCTTAATGGATGAAATCCATTTGAAACCCAATGTAGATTTTAAAGGTGGAAATATTGTTGGGAATGCAAGCGATAGTGTCGACTGTGCAACCAGTGCATGTGTTTTTATGGTTAGCAGTGTAATGTCACAATACAAGGAGGTTGTGCACATTTTACCCGTCAGTAATATGAAAAGTGCTATTTTGCATAAGTATGTAAAAGATATTATTATTGGATTAGAGAATATTGGATTTGAAGTTGTTGCCGTAGTTTCTGATAATCACTCTGTTAATAAAAAGGCTATGTCTTTGTTCAGCAATCCACCAACAGTGCAAATCACATATGCTCATCCTGCTAGTGCCAATCGACTATTATATTTTATTGTCGATCCAGTACACATACTTAAATGTATACGTAACAACTGGCTAAACAAGCCCAACCATGAATTTTTTTATCCTGACTTTGTTGATACTGGATCAAATTCACACAAGATTGCATCTTTTAATTCGCTAAGGCAAATGCATGCTTCTGAGCATGAAAATCTGTTAAAATATGGAGTAAAATTAACACTTAAGTCATTATACCCCTCGTCAATTGAAAGGCAAAATGTAAAATTTGCCCTAAACATTTTCAACAGCGCAACATCAACTGCATTAAGACAATTAGGGCAACAAAAAAATTTTGCTAACTGGCAGTCCACTTCAGATTTTCTTGATATCATTTGTAGGTGGTGGGACATTATTAATGTTAAGACACCCTTAAAGGGTCAAAGATTAAAAAATCCTTTCCAAGAACCAATGGCTGCAAATTCAGATCATTTAAAGGATTTTTTAAATCAATTTTTGAATTGGCTCAATAGTTGGGAAAATCTGGATGGTTGTGCAAAACTTTCAGATGAGACACACAAGGCATTGAAACATACCACAGAGGCACTGTTAAAACTGTCTAATTATTTTTTAAATGAAAAAGGGAAAAGTTATTTTTTATTTGGAAAAATTCAAACGGATAACTTGGAAGATAGATTTGGCAAGTACAGGCAGCTCGCAGGTGCTCAATACCACATATCTGTAAGGCAAGTATTTGAATGTGAGAACAAACTCCGCTTACAGAACTTGTTACCATTGGTGATGAAATCGCATTCATTGGGAGATGTTAGTGTGGATGCATCTTTTCATTTATTAGAATATTCACAAATTAATCAAACAGATGAAAACACTGCTGTGAATTCTGATCTAGACTGCATTATTGATGACGAGGACATAGATATGATTTCTGACACAGCATGGCCTTTACTAACATATATTGCAGGGTATTGCTCATATGCAGTTAATAAGAAAATAAAATGTAACTACTGTCAATGTTTCTTAGTATCAGAAACGTGTGAAAAAAATCATTCCTTAATATTAGCAAATGATAGGGGTGGGTTGTCTTACCCAAGTGAGGATGTTATTAACTGTGTGACAACTGTTTATTTGACAATACAAAAATTAATTTCTGAAGATAAAGAAAATTTGTTTCTGCAGCAAAAAAATCAAAGAGCAACAGCAGTCACTTTAGCAACAAGAAATATTTTTGGTGATATTTTTCTGGGACACAATTGTTCTAAGCATCCTTCTACTTTAATAACCAAAAAAATTGTGTACACAACTGTTAACATTTTATTGAATAACTATACAAAAAGAAAAAATGACATATTAAATAATAAAACAATGTCATCTTTAAAAAGATGTAAATTAAGCAAATAATATGTTTGCAAACATTGTACTTGTGTTGCATCATTATGTATATATCAGTAAATATATATTTATATTCATTATGTATATAAGTAATAAAATTGTAAAATTATTTAAGGGATTTAAAACTTTAGTTTGTTTACAATTTAGTTATTGTTAATCTTGTTTAAAATTATGTCAAAATTGTTATTAGGCTACAAATTAATCTACAATTGTTATAAAATTTAAAACTTGGCTTATCTTAAATATTTACACTCAGAAATGTTCATTCATGTTTGATTTTTAAATAAACCTGTCATTTTGTGAAATTTTATGAATGTATCATTGTCAATAAAGTTGTAAAAATAATAAAAATTGATAAAATATTTTTACAAATTATCGTTTTGCATTATCATATTTTATTTTTAAATCACTTTAATTATAGTGAACTATAAAATAATAAAATATTTTTTTATATTTTTGTTTTTTAAATCATTTTAATTCTGGTGAGGCATACTGTTAGCTTGACCTAAAATGCTAGTGACCGCCTACAGGTCTTGACGTCACAAAATTCGTGGAACGGCCTTCTAGTTTAGGTGGTGTTGATTCTATCCTCGACTGAAATGAAGTCGGCCAATATGCAGGTTCAAATTGCCCCTAACTCTCATTCTGTGTGTGTGGTTTGGTACGTGCTATTGCCTTCCCAGAATTTACATGTAATTTAGTTTTTCTGAATGGCTGAGCCACTGCTGCCGCCGCCGCCGCCGCCCAGGTTCAACACGACGAACTTCGTCCGCAAGCTCTGCGGACGACGCGCGGCACTCAACCGCTCGGCTCGAATTATTTGTGAAACGGTTTGCGGTGCGGTGCTCCAGGCGGACGCCGCGCCGCGCCCAAATCCGCTCGCCGCAAGGAATTTGTGAAACCCGCTTTACGAGTTATTAGAGCTATTGATATCCATAGCTACTTGGAGTCAAGAGCATATTGCTGTTTGGCGTAATATCAGGTCGTTGCATATCAAATGACGGATTTCGAGGTGAGTTTCGCGCTTCAGCACGGTTTCCACGTTTAGTAGCAAGTACAGTCATCAAAGGGAAATAATCCACACTTGAATTTTACTCTAAGTTTTACCGTTTCAATATTAATTTATTTTTAATAATTTAATATTACATTTAGAGTTAACATTATTAAGATTATTAAATTTAAATAATTATAATTAAAAAGCTATTAAAACAACACATTAGCATGAAATGTAATATTCAATATTAAACTCGTGTGGATTATTTCCTTTGGTTGACTGTACTTATAACAAAGTGATACATTCCCAGAGATAAACCTATCAGCGACCAGCTGCCTGAAATTTGCATGTCTGCGAAGATATTTAATAGCGTTTGAACCCAAGCGAAGATAGTCGTGACTTCATACGAATTACGTGTGATAATGCATTACGAGTTCAGGTTGAATCACACTGCATCCAAAGCCTCTCGAAATATCAGTAAGGTATCCGGTGTAGGCACAATAAACGAATGTACTGTCCAACGTTGGTTCCGAAAATTCCGGGCGGGAGTGACGAATCTGGCAAATGCGCCGCCCCCCCCCCCCGGAAAAGGGAATTGCTTTTGCGCCATGAAGAAGCGGGGATTCTTGATCGCATTGTCATATGCGACGAAAAGTGGCATCTGCGTTTTCTATATGACAATAGGAAACGGTCAGAACAGTGACTGGATGCTAATGAACCCCCGCGACAGTTCCCTAAACCCCTGTTGCATCCCAGGAAGTTCATGGTTACAGTTTGGTAGAACAACCGTGGTGAGGTGCATTACCGCTTCCTACAGCAGGGGAAGACGATCATCGCTGCGACCTACGGTCGTGAACTGCATCGTATGCACACAAAATTGTGTCAGCAACAACCTGCACTTGTGCATCGCAAAGCCGTCCTTCTGCTGCATGACAACGCGCGTCCGGACGTTGCACGAAAGACCATGCAGGCGCTACAGGCTCTGGGCTACGAGGTGCTTTCACACCCCCCTTACTCTACGGACCTCTCCCCTACCGACTACCCTCTTTTCCAGAGCCCGGACAATTTTCTACGCAGGAAAACATTCCTAACCCTAACAGACATCGCAAACGCATTCTGGGAGTTTATTGAGTCTCGTGACCTAGGATTCTATCGTATAGGGCTCGAGAAGTTGCCAAATCTTTGGCAATAATGTTTGGATTGCAATGGAGGTTATTTCGAATAGCACGTATGAAAGTATCCTTTCTAGAGGGCCATTAAAGATGACTTCTGCAATCCATTTGATATGCAACGGCCTAATAGTATCTAAAATTATTACTGTGAGACATATTGCTAATTGGTAGTAGTTAATCGCTTGCTTCAATAGTGGATAACGTAGAAACACTTTAGTAATTGAATATGAAAAAATAATTGTAATCATGGAGCAGTGGAATGATCAACAGCGTGCTCTCGTCCATAAAAATGTTTTACAAGAACAATGTTGTGATTGAAGGCAAGTTGAAGTTTGTGATTTTTTTTTCTTTCGGGGCCACCTTAAGAGTCAGGTCTACAAACAAAAAATTAGGACAAGAACACTGGATGAATTGAAACAAAGAATTCAAGACAAAATTCATGGTATCCCAGCTGAGATGTTGCATCAATCAATGAGGAACCTCAAGAGCAGATTGGAAGAATGCATACGCACAGGGGAACGCCATCTACACGACGTAATTTTCAAACATGGATAATTTGAAATATTGTCTCTTAAAAGGCAAGTTTTAGTGGTTCAATTGCTGTCAATAAAATTTTTTGTTGGAATTTTTCTATTTTTATTCGGGTTTTGAAAAATTCCCGTATTTCTGTGCTATCCTGTATAATTCGAATACTTAAAAAGCCTTCTGTTCTGCCTTTGGTACTCGCTAGTGAATTGCATATATGTTAATTTGGTTGCATGATTTCCAAACTGTAAACATGATAGAATTCAATTTTCATGCTCAGCAGTGTACTAAACAGGGCGCTAACGCAGGTGAATATTTTTTTAAATTTATTCTTCGTGAGTTATAATGGAAAAAGTGAATAGTAAAAAAAATTAAATTCGAACGTAAAGTAATTCAAAAGCAATTTAATAATATTAAAATAACTCACCATCATCTTTTCAGCTCCAGGTATTTCAGTAAACGTTGTCATTTGCCATAGCTTCGAAACATTCATCTTCTTCCAATGAAGTAAGTCGAAGAGTTTAATGTCATAAACATTTTGAATCTTCTTCTTCTTCTTGTAATGAAGCAAATTAGTTATGTGTTTCCGTGAAAATCCACATATTATAAGGTCAGGATATGTCATGTTTGCATGCTCGTTTGCTGAGACAATAACGGCTTGTGGATAATGGAAGTAGTAACTGATCTGCGTTCCGATAAAATATAAGCTTGTTGTCCATAAAATGAGACATACATAGAACTTCATTGATAGTCTCTTATGCTGAACACTTTTCTTCATAGAAGAAATTTTGTTTAATTCTCTACGAATGGTTCTGATGAATGGGCTAAGAGGCTTTACCGAAGTGCAATGGAATAAATTTTTTTCATTCATAATGGCTTTCAACATGATAACTGACTCTATGAAAGATAATAAAGAGAGTCCTGTGCAGAGGCCCATGTTACCTCCTATATCACAAAGAAGGGATACGAAATCGTAAGAGTATTTCTCTACCATTGTTACACTATATTTGTCCTTGAAATGACCCGAATAACTATACACATTAGGCACTGCTTTTGTAGTTATCGAAACAGTTTCTACTCTTACATAATTACATTTTGGCTTGCAATGGCAGTGAACTGTTGGATTTAATTCAGTCAGTATTAGATTTGCATTTACATAAAGATTTTGAGTTTCCTCGGTCAAAGAACAATAAGGTAAATCTACCTCTTTGAAATATGGAAATCTGTAATAGAAAAAAATACAATTACAGTAATAAATAAGTTGAATAGGGAAAACCATATTTTTCAAAAATGACATGTTTTACTAATACAGTGTTAGATAAAATTGTTAACTGTTAAATGCAAAAACTTAAAACAAAGAAAAAAATCTCTTTCACCACAACGATAACAGATTGAAAATATCCAACCTGATTCTGGAAGTGCTTTTCGGGAGCAATTGCTTCCATCATTCAGCCGCCCAGGAGCACCTCAAGGAAACTGAGAGATCTGCCTGTGTCTATCGACAATCAAAAATCGAACAGTGAAGTATACATTTGTTCAGGTGGGACGTAAGCAGTGCTTACACGATTCTCGGGAATTCTATCGACAAGCGACAATCGAACAGTGCAGGGAAAAACGAAACGAGCGGTCCGAAAGCAACGCTTTCACTGCCATACTCGTCTAGAAAGTAACCACGGGAAGTACACTGAAGTATGCAAGAAGCCAGATGAAACCTAGTTAAGTCATCCAGAGGATAAGATGGAGTCCTTTCCTATCAGGACGATAGTGTTGATAGTTGATTGACGAGGGACAAGGGAGACTAGGAGCTAGAATATCAAGTATTCGGGAAAAATAGCCTTTTGGATGTCGTCGAAATTGATGTCCAGGATGTAACGAGGGCAGCGATGTCTAAGGAGGCTTCTAAAGGTGAGCGGATGCTGAAAAATACCTGCAACTAGAGGATTGGGATGGTCCTTCATCTTTGGAAGCAGCTTTTTCAACGACTACTGGACGTGATTTCCAATGGGAGGTATATCAAAATCGTCGGCAATAGAAGTATTTTTTACAACTCTCATGTCAAGTTGGGCAATGGTCCTCAAGGTAACGTTTTGAAAGGTTTGGAGGTCCTTACATCTGGACTTACATATTGTTGCCCAGACAGGCATACCATAAAACCAGATGGTTCGGGTTACCGTCTTGTACAGGAATAGTTTGCAGTCCAATCCAAGCGCGCTCTTTCCCCCCAGAAGAGCTACAAAACTGAATTTTGCCTTCTTTGCCTTGTTGATGGCGTAGGAGACATGATCGCCCCAGTTTAGCTTGGCATCTATTACCACTCCGAAGTATTTGTAATGCTTTACCCATTTGAGCTCTTTACCAGATAGGAAGAGAGGACTCGGGGGAGCTTCTTTGTAATGAACATCGCCTTGCATTTGTAGAGTCTCCACTTAGCAAACCATTTCTCACACAGGTGTAAAGCCTTTGGCAACCAAGATATGACGTGAGCGGGATTTCGGTCAGTAGTCATGATGGACGCGTCGTCAGCGAACAGATATAGCTTGCACTTTGTAAAGGTTGGGAAATCATGGATGAAAAAGTTCAACAGTGCAGGGCCCAAGGACAGAGCCCTGGAGAACACCAGCGTTGACGTTACAAGGGTTAGACATTAAGCAGCCGACCTTGACACGAAATATACTGTTTGACAGAAAGGATCTAATCAAGGCAATAAGATCGTCCGGAAATCCACAAGTAATCGTTTTGTATATCAGGCCTTTGTGCCAAACCCGATTAAAAGCTTTTCGGACATCCAAAAACACAAGACCACCATATTTAGCGCAGAAATAATGAAATTATGTCAAACGATACGAGAATTTCCCCATCTTTAATTTATCTATGTTATAACTTATTGATTAGATCTACGCTATTTCTTATAGAACTGTCGAAATCGGAAAGTTTTAGAGTTTTTAAAAAATTCGCTAAAAATTTTGAAATGCGATAGGACGATGAGTCTATGTTCGACACCATCGGGCGTAACTTGTTCCCGGGTTTGTGTATTTTAGGTAAATTATATAACCGGGGTAAGGTAGGATTGCTGATAATAAATGAAGAGACTAAATTAGGGGGGATAAAATTAGGACAAGTCTTAAGGGCTTTTTTAACGTCTCTAATAAATCGGTCGTTCCGTGTAGTTCAATAATTAAATACGAGAAAAACAACGATGCATCTTATCTTTTTAACCAACACTGTAAATTGCTGCTCAAAGGAAATTGAAAAGTTTAAGTAATTTGAATAAGTTGCCGGTGAGGTTTTCACTTACTTGCAGGGCATCGACTCTTGAAATTTTTCTCTGAAACAGTTGTCGACGCATTCTCGCCGCTCCTCTGCATTTGTACAAGGTCTCTCAAGTCTGTTTAGAAAATGGAACTGTCGAAATAATTTGATAAAAGTTGTATTTCCTATAAAATCTACCAGCAGAATAAAATCATTTTCTTAATTTCTATAGCAATTAGCTTATTTTTACAGGGTTGTCTAAATTATAGGATCTACTACAGATATAATCTACAGCATAGTGTGTATGTTTGTAATGAGGCAGAAATAGTTTTTCGGAAAAAAATGCATTTACATAAGGTGGTTGCATAGAGCAGGAACAAGTATAACGTAGCGGTTATGCAAATATTCCCGATTGCAGTGTTTTTATTTAATGTGTTTACCAACTTTTTTTCTTTAGCGAAACACTTATTTTTGTAATACCAATGAAGATGTTATTATTATTACCAATAAAGTTATTAAAAAAAGCTCATGTCAGAACAAATAATATGAATATACAGTTCATACTTCGGCAAACATAATTTCAGCGCTTTGGCACTTGTCCTCTTGTGCTAACGCTATGAGAAATAAGCTAACACTGAAAGATTCTGTTTTGTACGCCCTGTATAAATAAAACTTGAGAATACAAAGCCTTATCACTTCCCTATTGATACGTACATAAGAGAGCGATATTAAAAGTTCGGCAAGATGTCCCTCTGTTGTCGCATACACCTGCATAGCGTATTCGCTATCACCTTTCAATCCGAATCCCACCTATGAAAAAAAATTTAAAAAATAAATTAACACAACAAATTAATTAATATTGAGAAGAGTTTTACATTACAGTCCTCAAAAAAATTATGAAACTTTCTTAATATACGAGGCAAATGCGAGTGAAAAATTTAGGCTAATAACATGAAGTAACATTAACATGAAGTAATGAAAGAAAAACGAAAGAAAACGCGAGTTAGAATTTTTGCAATTTTCTTTCACCATGAGTACAATTCTACGGGTGAGAATACATATTTCGCGTAAGCTCAATCAGGATATAGAGAAAAATGTATGAACCAATCAATAAACCAAACAAAACTACATGTTTATATAGGTGCATTAGTAAACATGTTAGACTGTGTTGTTATAACAGTATCTTCGGTTCAATGACCAAAGTTATAAAATGGATAAAGGCACCCCTATAGGTAGTCCCATCGGCCCCTTTCTGACTAACCTATGTCTTAGCTACCTTAAACATACGGCTAAAACTTCTCTCCTATATTTCCCTCTTATATGGTTAATGCTAGTGGGCGATGTTTTTGCTTTATTTGATAACACCCAAAACTTAGTAAATCTTCTTAGACTTACTTATTGGAAAAAATGAAGTTAAAATCACCTTCGGAATATGTAGGAAACCAAACTAGTCCCATCCTCTATCAGGTCTCTATGAAAACAAAGCGTCAGCTCGGCATTATGACGCATTCTAATTTAATCTTAACTAACACAAAGCTTTACCGATGTAACACAGTTTCTACTCTTGCTTGTCGGCCTCGGTGGCTCAGTAGTTGCGTGATCGCCTCTGATGCTCGAGGACGCGGGTTCGACCCCGGATGAGGAGGATTTTTTCAGGGGGAAAATCCTGAGATCACGCACTTCCTTCGGAAGGGAAGTAAAGCCGTTGGTCCCGTGTAGTCGTTTGCCGGGTGCACGTTAAAGAACCCATGCGAAGCAAAGTTTGCGGCCCATATAACGCCATCCGGAAATGACCATGGCAGTTGAAAAGGACGTTAATACTAAACAAACCAAACCAACTCTTGCTTCTAATGGTCCGTTGTGTTGGCCGATTTTCCGTAAGGACTACCTTCTTGGAAATAATGAAATCTTTTCCCCTACACTCTTCTGTTATTCTGGAATAAAAGTAGCCAGCGTTGGAAAGGACTTGACTTAGGCCTCTCAGAACGATTCAATTCTTGAGGGCATTTTGGCAGCAAACTTGAAAATGAAGCATGGAATAATAAGTTTGATTTTTACAGAACTCAAGTGTATAATTTCGCAAACCGTGCTACGAAGTCTTAACAATCGTTACCATAAGCATGAAATCCCGTGAATTAAGGGATATTCAATTTCATGTAAAAAAATCAAAGTGTTTGTTTAAATCATATAAATGTTACCACAACTGTTTGAAGTTCTCTTTTGGTCGTCTTGGTCACTTTAATAAAGAATTTGTCTCCTGATTTTACTGTAACTTCTAAAACGAAAAAAAAAAATTCATACGTGCATTCAATAAAAAAAAGTACCAATTGATTTTATAAATAAAAGAAAGAATTATTGAAGGTAAGAGCACTAGGTGCAGTGATTAAAATTCAATTTCACAATCTTCCTCTTTCATTTTACCAAATACTCCTAATACTCTCTAAGTGCAATTAAATTCGGCTCGGATTAAAGGAAAAGTACAATCAATCAGTTACATCCGACACTCGGTTCTATGAGAATGTCCCCTCGGGAAATTTTACTGCGTTAATCTTTTCTTTGAGAACCTTATCGTATACTGGATTAAGTTTCCTTACAGTTCTGATGTGAATATTGTTCGAGGCCCTTCTTAATACACTCGTAGGATTGTTCCTTAGAGTATCCTTGAAAGGCCCAAAACACAAATTTGCATAGGCCGTAAAATCTTTTTGTGGCAGGTACTGGTATTCCCTGAAGGTGATAGCTCAGATTCTGCTCATGTACACTTTTCACGTAGTTAACGTTCTACATCTTTGTAATTGAAACATTTTCTCTATCTATGATGGCTCAAAATTTATTTTTGGTAACTTCACAGCGATTACATTAGCCGCTAGGAATACGTTCATTCAATCGGGCATGTTTACTATCCTATAGATGGACCTGACTTTTATGGCTCTAGCACTTTTTGTTCTAAAGTTATTCGACTTTTTGGGAATTTTCTTTACATTCTTTAGATGGGTATTTAATGTGCCTAGATAATATTTGAATATGAACCTTGGCACATAATTATTTTACAATCGATATTTTATTGGATACAAGTGTTACCTAAGGTAGATGTGCCAACAATTGACAGTTTAAGACGTTTTAGTGAAACGAATTTGTATAATTGGATCAAATTGTATTTTAGAACTTTTCTACTTATATCATTAAATTTAAATGTAACGCAGAATATGTCAATATCTAAACAATTATTATATCTTTAAAAGCTATTAAGTTATTCATTTTTCCCTAACTAATGAATGATTCACCAGTAGTTTACAGTTACTGTACAAGAAGTGGACAACATTTTAATTTCACATTTTTTATTGTAATGTAACCTTTTAAAAGTAGCTTCTATGACCGGATAAAATCAAGCATTTTTAACAATGTGTAAAGTGTTTATCATTAAATAAAACTGTTCATATAGATCACTTTTTATTACCACTCTAAGATATATCCAGAGATTGTAAAAAAAAGAAGCATTGACAATTTTTCACTGCTCAACCGATTTCTTGAGGGATTCATTTTTCTTCCTGCTTTTGAAAATAAACTTTCACACGGCACTTTCTTCTTTTCCCCTTGAAATGATAAATTAAATCGGTCCACAGTATATAGAGTGCAAATACCATAAATAATCAAGGTGTTTTTCACTTGTGTAATATCATCAGATCATGGCCAAACGAATTGGAAATGGAAAATCTTGATTTTTTGACGATTGTTTTCCTACTTGCAAAATTCATCCAATGTAGTAGTTTTCTTCTTGCAAAAAAAATTGCACTGTATTAACTATTCATCGTCTGTGACAAAATCAGGACCAACAAAAGCAATCGCTGAATAGGACCTAGAAGACATTTATCAAAACGGGTGAGCTAGAAAATGACAGTCACGTTCTTGTAATTGAGAGATCTAGGTCAATTACTGGAAATTAAGAACTTACACTTAAAACCATCAAGTTTCCTTTATTATTGCCCTACATTCTACCATACATTAGTATATTTTTTGTTAGGTCTTTTATTTCATTTTCATTTTCATTTACTAGTGAAACTACATATCTGAGTTCTAGTCATTGACAGTGAGTTAAAACAGTTAACATATTGGTCATCTGAAATTCTATTATTATAGGAAGTATTGTCAAGTGATCTAACGCCTAATGGTGTGTTAAAAGGTTTTTCCAACTCAGTAAGGCATTAAACAATCAACACATGGTTGCGGTCAAGCTCTGCGGAAGAAAGGTCTCGCAATGCCTAGGGTAGGCTTCACCACGAGGACGCGATCTGACACCATGGACACCAAGCGCTACATTGGTGCACTTGTAATACCATAAAAATTGAAGGGGAAGTAAACTTGCTTATGCTTATACATTGGCATAGAAGAAAATAATTTTTTATTACTGAAGATTTAATGCTTATCTGAAAACAATTGTAGTATACATTTCTTTATTACAGTTATAAGTACACTAATAAATTTAGTTTACAATTTTTGATGAGATATCTGTAGAAAAACTTGCAACCGAACATTAATGTGTGCAGCCACTCCATATTGTCTCCGTGGCAGTCTTGTGAAACTGTGGCAGGAATTGTTTTGCAGTTGGGTTGTTTATTTAATTTGATTTAAAAGATATTGTAGAACAAATTTTATTTTTAATTATTACTGCCGGCTCGGTGTCCGAGAGCATTGAGGCGCAGGTCTTGCCGCTCCCGAAACCAGTAAGTCGCGTATTCGAATCCCACCGAGGGCATGGATGTTTGTATTTGTCTATTTTCACTATCATCCTTTCATCCCAAACAGCTAGTCTGCTGGACAAAAGGGAAGATGCAGTCTTAAAATCCATCCATCCAAATAATATTCATTCTTTATTTCTTATCTAGTTAAATAAATTTTTAATGAAATTAAGTATATTTAAAAAATAAATTGAATAAATTGAAAATCAAATAGATGCATAGTCATAGTACTCTCATAATCATGATTATGGTACACAAAATGTTTCTTTAAATTTATAATTAATTTATTAAAAAGAAATGAACACAGGGTGGTAAGACTCTGAATAAAACTGATTTTTTTGGATAGAGTGAAAGTGGTATTAGGGACTTAGAAGACGTCATATACAGGGTGATTCACAACGAGTGTAAAATACTTCGGCATTTTGTTGGGAAGGTCAGGTTGAGCAAAAAATGTCATATAAATATGGGGCGTATTCCAATTAGGGACAGAATTACAGCAGATCAAAGCTTAATAGTGTAGTAGCAAATAGGTAAACAAAACACATGTTTTCAATTTATTATTACCATTTTATTTATAAGCAAAAGAGTATACGATTAAAAGTCAAATTCAATTTAAGCTGACACCATTGGGAGAGTTAGCGACCTCATCACCTGAGAATGGCTTCCTGTACTCTTACGCAACTATCGTTATTCCAGCTTCCATCTTTTAAAATTTATTTCTTATCGGACATTTTAATTAATAATGTTAAAGGAATAAACTATGCTATTTAATATCTGCATGAAATGACAATAAGAAATGTGCTCGCTGGAAAGCTGGAATAGCGATAGATGCGTTGGAATACAGGAAGCCATTCTTAGGTTATGAGATCGCTAACTCTCCCAATGGTGTCAGCTTAAATTGAATCTCACTTTAAATGATATACGCTCTTTTGCTTTTAAATTAACACTATTTGCTACTACACTATTAAGCTTAGATCTGCTGTAATTCTGTCCCTAATTGGATTTTTTGCTGCATATTCATCTGACATTTTTTGCTCAATCTGACATTCCCAACAATATGCCGAAGTATTTTACACTCGTTGTGAATCACCTTGTACACTAGGGCTTATAGAGGAGGATGGGGGGGGGGGGAATGTAGGGAGGGAAAGCCAAAGTCACTGAACGAAATTGTAGAAAACCCCATGATAAATTAAGGGTATAGTTGGAGGAAGAGCGGAGTGGGGGAAAAAGTAATGAAAGAATGGTGCCTTTGCGAAGGTTAAAGCCATTATAGGGAATTGAATTTCAAAAATACTCGAATTGCTATTATTCTTTTTTATTGTTATGGAAGTTGTTAAGAAGAATATAAAGACTAACATCTTGCCAGGAGTGGCCACAAGAATTTAAGTGTTTTAGCATATTTAATTGTATTTTGTTCACCCTGTATTTTGCGTTATATCCAGTGGTCACCATGGATGTTTGTGTTTGTCCCAGGCTGCGTACAGATATAACTTGTGTAAAAGTGGCACAATGACTTTAGTAGTCGACGTCTAAATTTCTAGAACCTCACCCCCCAATGGGGATTAATTTGGGGACTAGCGATATGCTACTTTTTGTGTACATCATTTTGTTTTCCGGAATTAAAAACGGCAAGAACTTTTTTTTAGTTACCTAGTAGAAGAACTAAAGCCATAGCCATGGATGAAGAAATGACAGGTCAGACAATTGTCTCATTTCCATTCTCTTTCCTTCCACTTTCGAAACTATATACATTATTCTCCACCTTTTTTCTCCGGCACTGCATCAAAATCGCTTAGCTATGCGCAACAGTCCAACACGAGCGAAGTCGATTAGAATTGGTAAAGGATCGTAATTGTTGAGTCCATCCATTGGGAGCATTTTAAAAGAATTCTTTTCGATCCTTCAAGATGAATTTTTACTATATAAATTCTAAACTTTTTTCATGTGTCTATTTTTTTCTGTATGTTCACATTCAGATATTGCAAATTTTCATCAAAAAGGAGCCCGAGCAACGTCGGGTATATCAGCTAGTATATTTCTTCTACCCCTCAACTAGTCCAACTTTCATCAGAACTTATATTGGTGACTATTTATTTATTTATATAAATTTATATCATTTTACAATATTAAAAAGGAGATTTATATATTTATTTAATTGAACAATTAATTTTTATGATTATAATTGAACAATTGCGCGCCTCAACTGTCGTGTAGTATCGTACTACTTGGGAGTGAACTTGGTGCCAGTGACGTCACTTGCGCAGTAGCAGTGAATTTTGTGTCAAGTATTGCGAGACCTTTCTTCCGCTGACCTTGTTTGCGGTCATGATAGGGAGCAAAGTTCCTACTTTTTTGCTGTTTTGGGAAGCCTAATATATTGTTTAATACGAGGTAGCAACACAAGTCCCTTTTCTTGCCTTCTTACCTTACTTAAAGCCCTTAAATCATAAATTGTCAATTACTGGAACACTGTCAATTACTGGCACATTTACCCTATATTAAGTTTCGGATCGGAATTTAATTATCACTCCGTGATATTCCATAAAACGGAGGGTGGAGCTCAGACTTCCGTTCAGTTACTCTCTTCGCGTAGTGTTCTAATGAAGGTGAGTTTCGCAGTTTAACTGCCCACTAATTCGGTTTCGCAGCTCAATAATGCACTTTAACGAGAGAGAGAAAGAGACAGCATTATGAAGAAGTCTCAGGCAGCCATTGTATATGATGTTTGACAATTTTTATGTATGAAGGATTCATTTGCGAGCCCCCTTTATTGCAATATACAGGGCGATTCAAAAGTTACTATGCAGTGGCTGGTCGATGGCATCCACTCACAATAGATGCTGGAAATGCCCACCACCGGCCTCAGGACATCGTTTAGCATGCAGTTGCATGTTGTGAAATGCTTTGCTTAATATGCTGGTGAGATTAGCTGACATTTCAGTGGTAATTTCCTTCTTCAGTTCAGGCAAAGTTTACGCGTTTCCATGCACTACTGCATAGTAACTTTTGATTTACCCTATGTGTTCAAAAATTTCTCTATCATACACAAAAGTTTGTACTACACAGAGTTCGTAAACACCCTGTATAACGCTAATCTCTTCGAAAAAACGGCCTCATTGAAGCATATTTTATGATGGATAGAGCATTAGAAACATTAATTGAAACGAATTTTAACTGATACTTACTTGGCATTAGCTTCATACACATTCCAGTCATAAAATCTGCATAACTTACATCCTAAATGAAGAAAGAAAATACAATCAGCAGATAATATGAAACGAGAGCTGGGAAACAAAGCCAAGCTGTGTGTTTTCAAAGTTTTCTTTGTGCCCTTTCTCACAAAAGCTAACCGAGCGTCGGAAGCATATAAACAACAGGAGCTTCATCTACAGCAGGCAATTATAGAATTATACTGAAAAGCAATCTATTTATTTAAGTTACAAGGGTGATTCTTTCGACAGTTCATTGGTGAAAACTACTGCATCTATAAACTTCAGTTTGGTCTTAAATGAAAGGTCTTGGTCTGTAGATTTGTCAAATTTAGCTTTTGTGTCCAGAATTACTAATAATTAGCGATAATTTACAATTGAAAATGCTTACGTAGTCAAATCAAACAATCTTCTCCACAATGATGTCACATTCAACAACTTTGCTACCATTGATGATCAGATCAACAACAATTACATCAACAATTAACAACGATGACAATAAACAGTAATATAGAGATGGGTTGTTTACCGTCAAAAAAGATAGAGATGGGTTGTTTACCGTCAAATTATGATGGGATCTATCTTGTTTGAGTTATTATTTAACTTCTTGAAATTGTTCTATTTACCTACAACTGTAATTATCCCGGGAACGCCGGGTGCTTCTGCTAGTCATATACAGGGTGAATCAAAAGTTTGTTACCCCCCTTTCTATCTTGGATAAATGTAGTTACGCAGGGAATGAATAGGAACTTGAAGGCGCTCTATCTGATGGAGCACCTTTCATCATCTCAAATATGCAAATTAGGACACATCCAAATTCTATCCCGAAAACCGTAAGAGATACACAAAAAATTCAAGTTGCACATTTGTTCAACAGTAAATTCCAAACCAAACAAAAAAAGTTCACCAAAATCCTCATTATCCACAATGAGCGGATCACCCACAATCTTCATTGCAAGCTTTGCAAAATTATAACTTTGATTCCTGTCAAGATTGAGGCAAGGGATGAGTGGCCATAGGAGGAAACAAGAGCAACAAAGTCCAAAGATCCTGGATTCAAGTCTCGGGAGTAACCACCGAGCGTTTTTTTTCTTCTAAATGCCATTTGCCAAGCATGTAAATTATTACATGCACCGTCCTCATCCTATTCTGGAAAGTTCCACAGTTTACCATAAAGTCACCAGTTAGCTGGACATTTTAAGCAGGCGAAGCGTTCCTAAAATAATCGAATCAACTCTTCTTTTCACACAACTTACGCTTCCGCGGTTCGAAATTTTCACGTCTGCAGGGGAATTTTCTGACGATATTTTTACATCTCTTACGGTTTTCGAGATGGAATTTGGATGTGTCCTAATTTGCATATTTGAGATGATGAAAGATGCTCCATAAGATAGAGCATCCTCAAGTTCCTATTGATTCCCTGTATTGAAATTTGCGTAACTACATTGGTATCTAAGATAGGATGGGGTTAACAGACTTTGGCCATTATACACTGATTGGAAGAAAGTAATTGGACACCTCGCATAGTGCGTTTATTTGCTTTTATTGATAAAGCTAATATCCTGTCGGCCCCCTCTGGCTGCAATCACGGCAGCCACTCTCCGGGGCATGCTTTCCACAAGATTACGTACGACCCCCACAGGAATCTCCCGCCAAATGTCCCGTACAGCCGTCCACAATTCAGGTAGTGTTTTGGGGAGTGGGCTACTACCCCCCAACCGACGCTCGACTTCATCCCACAGATGTTCGATGGCATTCAGGTCGGGGATCTAGGCTGGCCACTGCATGCGTTCAACATTATTATCGGCATACCATTGAAGGGTATAAGCTGCAACATGTGGCCTGGCATTGTCGTCTTGGTACAGGCATGGCTCTAGATCGTAGGTTTGCCAAAGGGTTGGGAGAACGGAATTGTCCAGGATGGTGGTGTAGTCCGTAGCCCTCATGGTGCCTTCCACCTTCACTACCGGGCCTACGCCATACCAAGAAAAACAGCCCCACACTATAATTCCTCCTCCACCGAACTTCACTGTTGGGATGATACACTCAGGTAGGAGCCGTTCTCCAGGTAAACGCCAAACCCAAACTCTGCCATTCGATCGAAACAATGTGAAGCGGGATTCATCGCTCCAGAGAACACGTTACCAGTCCTCAACGGTCCAATCTTTGCGTTCCCTGGCCCATTGCAGTCTGCTTATTTTGTTCGCCGGTGTGACAAGCGGCTTGTGGGCTGCTGCTCTGCCGTGACAGCCCAGCATGTGGGCCTCCTTTCGGAGGGTCTTAGTGGATACGTGACATCCAGATGCCTGCTGGAATTCCCCGGCGATGATGATCATCGTCGAACGTCGGTTTTTCCGTATCTCCTGCTGCAGCATTCGACGGTCCCTGTCAGTCAATACGGCTGGATGACCAGGCCTTGGTGCATTCCTACAATGTCCATTGGTCCTGTACTTCTTCAGCACATACGCCACTGTTGATTTCGGGTGGTTACGGCTGCTGGTAATCTCTGTATGGATGCGCCTTGGAGCGATATTCCAACCAGGACACCTTTTTCGATCTCTGTCAGCTCCGCCTGTCGCGGCATGATGCTTCAGTTAGAGTCAATGGTGTTGTCTGATGACTATCTTTGCATTTCCATACAGTAGTGACACGTGTGGTAGCGGAAAGGTCTATTTTTTCCGGGTGGATGGGTGTCCAATTACTTTTTTCCAATCAGTGTACATGCAGCGCCATTTCTCAATGGAGTTCCCGCCATATCGCGAGCTCGAAATTTTAGTTTTATTTTTCAATGGAGCTCAACGACCATATACTTCTGCAGACTATGCTAGCTTCAAATTTTTCATCATAATGCATTATTTGGTCATATTTTATTGCTTCAGTTTAAGAGATGGAAAAACTTGACATTTGTAAGAACTCTTACAAGTTATGTAAAGACTTTTTTACGATTGACCCTGTAAAGAATTACTAAATCTTCCGTTTAACCTTTCGGTACATCATTATGACTTATAACAATAAATAAAAATCAATAAAAAAAACTTACCCAATTAGTTTCCGAAGTCAGATACTTCGAAATGTTTGTAGCATCCCATAAAGTGCGAATATCAGTCTTGTTGTTTCCGAGAGCAGTGCGAAATTCAGACATTGGGAGTAAATTATTCACTGATGAATGGCTTACTGCAGCGAGTTTAATCACCGCTTCTGTATCTTGCAAGCAAAAATAAAGAACTAATGGCTCCCGATATTCAAATTTTTTCAGAAATACATCAGTTGCAGTTGGGAAGCTTAAGTAATAGTAAATCCTATCATATAGCAAATATGTGAAAACTATAAAGCATCCTGTCAGCATCGCAAACCAAAATATTTTCTGTCTGCCACTTGAGTATTTTGCGAGAACCTTGTCAACTCCTGGAACGGGAAAATCGTAGGATTCTGTTTTCATTTCTTTCTGAACATGCCTTCTAAGACTTCCCAAAAGCAATTTTTTATTCCTTGGCGTGGTATCCATCGTCTCTTATGTTAACCTGTCAGACATAATTAAGTGACTGTTGATTATGTACAGGTTTAGATTTGTTACTCCTTAACAATTATTGTATCCCTTTAGTTGTTGTTATTAGGAAGCAGTTGCAATATAGGGTGCTTATAAATGATTGCAGCGGTTTGACAAAATCGCAGTGAGCTGTGCATGAAGCATGCCGCAATACTACAAAAGCAATAGACTTTTTAATAAACTAGGATCCCCCAGTGATCGAAATTCGATCAAATTTCTGAGGGGGGAAATATACGTGTAAATGTTGTAGCTTTAATCTTGCTTACTAATAAACTTTGAATAATGAAAACTTGACAACACTTAAAAAATATCCAAAATTACTACTTTAAGTTGGAAGTATTGAACTGTTCCTCCCTACCTCTGCGTCTCTCTCTCCCCGTCCTGTTAATGTTCTTCTTCGAGGAATTTAAATCACCTTATAAATAATAAAGTTTCATTTGGAGTGAATGTCATCTAAATACAGAACAAAAAAATTAACTTACCAAATTGAAAGCTGCAAATCTTTCACAAAGCAATTTGAAATGAATACAACGATTCTTTCACAGTTTCAAAAATGACGCACAAGTAATGTTTTTGAAATAAACAGCAACAATTAAACTGTTTTTGAATTAACATCAACAAATGATTTGAATTAATTTGATATTTAAAAAATAATAAAAAAGGCAATGCTATATGTATTGACAAATATAGGCTCCGTGCAGATGTAGTTATAAGCTCGCCAATTGGCAGAATTGCGCAGTTTTTGTAGGATAAAATTGCCCTAAATTGGATTAAATTAAACGTGAACAAAATCTTAATAACCAACTGTGGAAGGTTACTAAAACTAGAAATGAATAATAGACAAAGTAGACATACTGAAGAAGGTAGCGTAGCAACTGAAATGTGCTTGCATGTATCATGCATATAAATAAATTAATTTTGTGGAGTTGAAGTGTATTCTTATTTCTACTTTTGGATTAAATTATTAAATTAAATTAAATTTTGGTTGTTTGTCACCAGTTTGAAATGTGAGACCGTTAGTAGTGAATATTGCCTCCGCGAACCTATAAAGTTTGAACGGAAAGGCCTACGGTCCTGAAATTTTGTTTAATCATAGATGGTATTTAAAACTTTAGCAAATCTATATTAAAAATTCTATAAGCCTCTTGGCAGGGGCCTTGCGGCCTCAATCTCAATTGAAGCTATAAATTTTAAATCAGAAGTCCAGAAACGTGAAATGTTTTATATTTATAATATGTTGCTTAAAATGTTAGCTATTACATACTAAAATTGATATAGTCTTCTGAGGCCTCGAGGCTCCAAATACAAATCAAGCTATAACTTTTGTACGAAAAAGCCTAAGAACCTTTTATTTGTGCCCCTCCACTTATTATAGTCATGAGCCGATAGTACTCGTAACATTTTGATGACAAAACCCCTTTATGGTTGGATAAAGATGCCTTAGCTAATTTTTTTTTCTTGTTGAATGATATTTGTCAGATTTTAGGAGCCATTTTTGTATGAATGACGACGGGTGATGAGGATTACTAAGGGCTCCCGACAATTCGTAGAGGAGACCCGTAGCACGTATTGTTTCAAAGGTAGGTAAGCTTTGTTTTTGATAAACGGAGATGGTAGAGTCATATTTAGTTGCTCTAAAAGCTATTCTAAGTAATGCGTTGTAAGCTACTGTCATTCTTAGGAAATTTTGCTGGGAACACTTGCCCAAATAACAACCGTAAAATACATGTACAAGTACGGGAGTATTTTTGTCTCGATGACCACTTTTAGCTCGTTATAGGAAAACAGTGACCTCCATCTTTTAATAAGGTATCCGGGGCTTTTCAAGTCAGTTATTATCTTTTCACTTTGGATGCTAAATTGTAGGGTGTTGTCAAAAGTGAAACCTAAAAAGGTAAGTGAGTGTCTATTTTCGGCTTTACGATATATGGATAGGATTTTTGTCTTGGTAGCATTCAGCTTCATCCCGCGGGTGGTAAACCAATTTTCTAGCCATTTAAGATCTAGATGGACTTGGGTCTTATTTCTTCGTATTCATTTTCTTTATAGGAGGAGTAAAAGATGTTATCATCATCAACACAGCTACTTATTTGTAGGTTAAAGTCGTGCTGGTAGAGTGATGCAATGGCTACTCCGAAAATTAAGGGGCCGATACTTGAACCTTGTATAATGCTGTGTAGTAATTCATGATAAATCGGGGGGTCACCGTCTATGACTTTCTTTCTTGAGGTGAAGTAATCTTTTAATAAAATAAGGTAAACTTCCGATACTTCGTAAGTTATGAGATCTTCGAAAAACTGTTGGGATGAGATAGTATCGAACGCCTTGGATATGTCTGTTTGAACCACAATGAAACAATTACCCTTGTCCACGTCCTCCATAGCCTATATATACAATTGTATGGGTGACCAATTTACACGGGCGTCGGGACAACTTCCGTGGTGTTGCATAAGTAATCTCGGCTATATATACACTGAATGACCAATTTATTACAGAAAATGGATCGGCCTCCCAGTGACACCCAAACAATGGAACAGACCGAAGCGGTAATAGGATGCAATGGGGATGGAATAGAGATGCATTGGATCACATGTGGCAGTTAGCAGCAGAAGTGGACTGAATATGGGTAAATCCAAGGATTTGATTGATTTTGAATGAGGCAAGATCGTTGGAGCTCAGCGAGCGCAGCTGAGCATTTCGCAAATCGCGAACCTCCTCAGGTTTTCCAGTGCAACGGTATGAAGGGTATACCGCGAATGGCACTTATGCCAAAAAAGAACCTCCAGCAAACACAACTCCGGACGAAACAGAACCGTGGATGAACGAGTGCAATGGTGACTGGCACGAATCATCCACAGCAACAGGACAGGAACAGATCAACAAATTGCAGCGCTGTTCAATGAGGGAGCATCCCAACCCATTTTTACCGGCTAAAAATAGGAAAGCATGCCTGCTATCGGCACACAGGCACCGCCACTGGACACTGGATGAGCGGAAGAAGGTCGCCTGGTTCGACGAATCGCAATTCCTACTTCATCATGCGGACAGCAGACTGCGCATCTGGCGCAGACAGCACGAGGCCAGGGACCCATCCTGTCAGCAGACAAACGTACAGGCAGGTGGAGGAGGAGTGCAAGTCTGGTGTGTCGTCTCTTGGGACACATTGGGTCTTCTGATATCCGTAGATACATCCTTGAATGCGACACACTATCTGAACATTGTTGCCGATCAGGTGCACCCGTTCATGATGACTGTGTTCCCTGGTGGTGAAGGACAGTTTCAACAAGACAATGCTCCCGTGCTCAAATGGTTTTGGACTGGTTCGAGGAACATGATGCGGACTTCCACCTGCTTCAGTGGCCAGCTCGGTCGCCAGGTCTCAATCCGATCGAGCATCTATGGGATGAAATGGGGAGAACCATCCGACACCTTTCAACACTAGCGTCTAATCTGCACCAACTACAGGACACTGTGATTTCAGCCTGGGATGCTATTCCTCCGCAACAGTTTCAACACCTTGTTGAATTAATGCCAGCACGTATTCAGGCAGTTAAAAAATTAATTTTTTAACTAGTTGTTACCCGCGGCTTCACCCGCCCGCGCCATCAGTTGAGGGAAATTACAAAGCAAAAGCAGATAATTTTAAATGAAACCCCAGAAAGTGGGGAAGGGGGGTCGTAGGGGACTGATTTTTAGCGATACAGCAGGTCCTTTATTGATAAGCCTGCGCTGAAAATTTCAAGTTGCTAGCTCAAACCGTTTAGGAGGAGATAGAATTACAGATAAATAAATAAATACACACAAGAGTTTTAGTATATAGATATTATCGTAGATAACTTTTTAGATTATTGAAATACTAGATGATATACACGGCGTTGCTCGGGCTCTTTTTTGATGAAAGTTTGCAATACCTGAATGAGAATACACAGTAAAAATTAATTAACACATTAAAAAGCTTAGTATTAAAACAGTAAAAATTCTCACAGAAAAACCTTTCTTTTAAAATATTCCTAATGGATGGCCCTCTAACGGCCGTATTCACAACCTAGTAGAGTAAACCTCGTCTCAGTATCAAAAGTCAGTAGCAGCAATACGACATAAACTGCGTATCACGTCTCAGAAATAACGTCAACTTCATCGCAAATCTGAGATTTAAAAGTAGAATGCCTGGTGTTGCTTCGCTGTGCGTGGCATTACTCCCAGCATAGCGTTGAACAGGGGGGGGGTGAAACTTATAGCTTTTCTGTCAAACTAAGATGGCGGCGCTATGAAGACTGCTTGCTAATGTTTTCTGCATTTTAGCGTTTTAATATCAAAATTATAAATATAAATGAGTAAATAAAATAAAATATTTATGATGGAATTTGATAAATATGAATTAAATAAATAAAAAAATAGCTAAAATTTAATTAAAATTAAATAAAATAAGAATAGATTAATTAAATGATAAACATATACAATAAATAAAACAAAATAAAATAAAGTTAATAATCAATTAAATAAATAAACTTGGCTAAAGGAATAAATAAAGTAAAATAATTAAATGCACAAATTAATAAAAAAAATCAGTAAAATAGCAATAAATTTAATCACTGCTTTGAAGACAATGTTGTTACAAAATCGGAAATATCTTTTTTTTATATAACAGTAGGAGTTGTATTATTGATTTTTTATTTTAAATTAATTATCTTTTTTTTTATATACATAATTGATTTTACCATTTTGTAGAATCACCTTTTGCCGCAATAACAGTCCCAATTCTTTTGGGCGATGATATCAGTAAGGTCAGGGCAAAGTTCCTGTGTAATGTATTTCTAACACTTTGGATGCATTCAGTGAGATCTTTTTTTTGTCCCTTGATAACGGTTTCTCTATTCTATTGATCACGATTGCCCGTAGATTTTCGATTAGAATCATGGCAGGCAAATTTCCTGGCTGTTTCAGGGCACTTATTTCACTTTTCCGATTTTTTGGATGTATATGCTGGTACACTATCCTGTTTGAAAATAACATCTTCAGATGAACAGATATTCTCAATAATTGAGTGACAAAGAATTCCATCATTTCTGTATAATCTTTGGTATGGAACCAGGTGTTCACAAAAAAAAAATCAATTCACCAACACTTTAACTATTAAAACAACCCCATAAATCATATGGTTTTAAAGGGTGTTTTACTTCTCCGTTGACAGTTGATGGCAGAAAAACTTTTGCAAGAAATCCACCAAATTATTTCTTGAAAATCAATATAGGGTGTTTCATAATTAGTGTCCCGTCTTTAGGTCCAAATAACGACTCAAGGGGAAC
>JAHWFO010014368.1:247100-260820 GCA_023313115.1 Rhysida immarginata
CATTATTTTTCGTTTTAATTGTAATAAATAATCGCATTCTTGTTATACGAGTTCCGGAGTTGATAAAAGCGTTGTCATACTCTACCAGATAATTATAATAATGTTTTACCTTTGTATTTATTTTTGCTGGTGTTTTACATTTGTTTAATTTTTCTAATAATTTTCATTTTTTTCACATGGTTTTCTTAAAAAATTTCATTAAAAGTATGTGCTTGTATATCTGTTTCGTTTTATAATGATGGCGCCCGTCTCCTTTTTTCACATACATTCAGTAAGTAAAAAGCTTTTGTTTAGGCATTCTGACACCCTACTACTGTGTTCTAGGTCACATGTAGCCAAAGGCCTTGATTCTTTGTTTCGCGATTGATGATTGGCTTTTTCCTCTTTTTCCTCATTCAACACATGTAGCCAAAGGTCTTCTGTGTTGTGATTGGTTAATTTTGGATTAACGCCATCTGTAATTGCTTGTAAGTCTCCATGATATGTTTTTCATTCTTTGGTAGTTTCTCACTGTAAAAAGACCGCCATTAAGTGTGTCTTTTTTTGTTTTGTTACGATTTCATTTTTTGATTCCTTGTTTTCAAAACCATTCAGCTTCTGCATTTTCCCTGTGAGTATATATATTATTTTTTATTTTCTTACAAATGAATTTATACGTTTTCTTAAGCCAATTCTTAATTTGCGAGAGTTTAATTTCATTTACTGTTTCTTTGTTTTGTACAGTCTTCATTGACCATTTTAATTTGTTTGAGCTGCTGCTGATACTCTATTGATCAATACAGGTGGCTTTTTGAGTTTTTATTTTTTATTGTTTTATAACAATTCACAGCACTTAAGTTGTTCTGTTACAATGTAAATTCACTTTTGTTATCTCGTAGTTATCTGTGTGCGAACATTGTTTCAACGTGTACTGTGGTTTCGTGTTTTCTATTCACACATCTAATACTACCGCTTGAGGCAATAACCCGGTGTAATAATAATAATAATAATAATAATAATAATAATAATAATAATAATAAGTGAGTGAAATTTGTTGCTTTATTTGATTCCTTCACGTTTTCACAACTATGCGGGGTTTTTCTTTATGTCTAAAGTTAAAATAGTATGTCGGCTTATCTTCCTATACCTAGTGGCATTGCAGAATACATCTGATTTTCAAAACACTTCTATCTCACCAGTGTTTTCGCTGAAACCAGGATTCTATCATTCTAATTCCACGCCGGACTTGGTAATTATTATTTTTTTTTTACTTAGTTTCCGGGGCCTTGCATTTTCGTTTTCCAGGTAAACAACGATCGTACGGAGGTTTCAAGTGGCTCCTTTCCAAAATCCAAGACCGCAGTACAAGCCGGAGAGTTCATCCACGTGTCACAGGTCATTATAAAAAATATACATGTTTTGAATGTTTATAAAACACTTTCATGTTGTTTAAGAGCTTGTTGTTGAATAGGAGCTAGAGAGATTTTTTATTTATTTATTTTTTACTTGTAATGGCATTGGTTAATGATGTGTGTTTATTGTTTTAGAGCCATAAACCATTCCATTATACCACAATTACTGGAAGCCCCATACCTCGATGCACCACACCAATCAAGCGCAATCGTAGTCCATCCCCGTTAACACTCATACCAACAGCAGAAGACACAACAGGATGTAGAGCGTTTAGGGAACAAGGGAGATAAACCAACGTTGGATGACCTATTCGCTCCTTTGTGTACAAATGAAACAGGGGATATTGAGGGTGAAGACTCTGAATTCGCCGACCCTACTTATAATACACGTACCGACAACACAGTAGGCCAAAACCAATCAAAACTGGTAAATATTTTACCTTACATTTCAACTCTTCTTTCATGTATTCAATCTCTGAATGGTGTACATCCTCTCTTTCTCTCTAGTTCAACAATTACAAAACTGAATACCAACGCTTTGCCTATCAATACATGTTAGTGTATTGAAAAAATGTATTAATCGTTTCGGTTTTTATAAACAAGGTTTTAAAGACCTTTCGAGTAACATCCTCTTTAACTGGAGTCCTGATTACCAAGTACTTGAAAATTGTAGAGAGGCGGCTCAGACAAAACTTGATTGTATACTATCAGAATTAAAAACTTGTGAAAGCGTTTATGCTTATGTTCAAGTAAAGCTTTATGTGAAAATACTCTATGACAAATGATGTCTTACAACTCGTTTGTTGGAATACGTATTACCAAGTAGCACTTACTATAAAGGATGTCCCCATGTTTCTTTTTTTCCAGTATCAAACAACAGTTGCTAAATGGGGTCGTGGTGGTATTACAAGTCATACGTTATCTAGCTTGAGTGAAATGGAAGATCTCGATACTTTTGTCTTTGAAATTCAACAAACCTTATTAAATATTGATTTGCCCGACTCTTCTCATATATTTTGCAAAGCCTATCATCTAATTCAGCCATTACCTAACGTTTGTGTTAAAATGGGACGACTTTTTGTCACACCATCAGACTTCGTGGTGAAAACTCATCTAGCTAACGATGAAGGAATGGATGGGGAATATAAGTTTTTTGCATTGATGCGCATACATTTTCCACGCTTTTTTAAACCTAATCACCGAAAACTCTGTGTCAACAACAAGTAACATTTATACTTGATTCAGAAGTACTACCCTCAAGTCATTATGTGAGTTGCTGATGATTCTTAACAATTTAAAATGTTTGTACTTGCATCCATCAAATGTGTGTGTGTGTGTGTGTGTGTGTGTGTGTGTGTGCGTGTGTGTGTTACTTTAACTCTATTATGTATTTTTTTTTTAAATTATCTATGACCACATGTTTAAGTTTGTGTTTTTTGTTTACCCAATACCTTTTAGTTTATCGAGCTGGCTAGTCATCGCACTACAACAAAATTGAGTTTTGCACTGCTCAAGAAACAGTCGGATGGCACACACTTTTTGTTGTTGTCTAGGAACAAATGAACAATTAATACTATTAGTATGAAAACAGCAGAATTTCGTCCTATACTGTTGTACTTTGCTGAGTTAGTTGCAATTTGTAAACTCGAGAAAAACAACATACCAGCAGACTCTATTTGTGCTATACGCGAAAAAGTTTTTGAAATCAACCAGTACGTTAAGATTACGGTTAATTGTATCTTTCCTAAGGATGTGATACGTGTTTTTGTTTACAAAAATCGTGGGAGTAGCAACGAGAGACGGCTTTCATTAAGTTTACCCGAGAGCTATATAGTTTTTCGTTTGTACCCCTTGTTTTTTACCTGTCGTACAACAGTAATTTAATTTGTTACATGCTGTAGTCTTTCTTGGGTTCATTTATAAAACTTATTTTTTTTTTGTCACTCGTTGCTAACCTTTTAAATTAGAAGTGTTTTAAAACACAAGGTCTGTTGATTTAAATACAATTTATATGTATTGAATGTTTTTAAATTTCTGGGTACAACTCATGAGGGGTTTTTTTTTAATTGGTTCCTTTAAAAATTTTAATTGTTCCCTTTAAATTTTTACTATTTTGCCTGTAATTAAATTGCTGCATTTACATTTCGTTGTTATTGTACCCTTTTGAATTGGCCTGTTTAAACTGTTTTTAAATTGTTGCATTTATATTTTGGGTTTATAATAAACAACATTTGACTTTTTTTAACCATATATACACAGTTTGATATTTTTAAATTGAGCCATTTACATTTTAGTTCATAATTCATCTTCGACTTTATATACAGTTGTGGGATTTTTTTTAATTCAGGTTTTTTTTTTGTTTTTTTTTTACTACTTTTACAGTGGGGTATTTTTTTTACTACTTTTATAGTGGGGTATTTTTTTAAAATTTAAACATAATGACTGACACACCTTTAAATTTGTGTGTACGTGATCAATTAAGAACGGAGCCAGGGTCTGAGGTACATACACAGGCAGCGCAAAGCCAAGCATTAAATTTATGTTTGTATAGTTATAATTTAACTCAGAACCTACAACCTCAGCAGGTCCAGGGTCAGAGGCTACAGACAAATGATGATGATGATGATGATGCTGATGAAAGCTCTATGCGGTCATGCAACCCCACCTCGCCAATAAAAATACCATCTCAACCACCATCAAACCATCCAAAGCCATCAGAACAGAGGTCTTTAACCTGTTGCCCAGATGGTTCACAAACCCGTAAAAGAAAGTTCGACCCTCAACCTGATTGGCGCATGAAGAGGGGTAAACTTTCACTAAAGTATCAAAGAGGCCAGGGTGTGGCAACTGTTACAACATCACCAACCGTGCAGCATAAGGGGTTTGCGACTCAAACCAGTACTGTTTTTAATACAGACAAGCCTACGACGTCGTCAGCTCAACATACGAGTTTTACTAAGAAACCTGTAAATACCCCAGTACTAAACCCTACCCATGTAACCCCAATTATTGGGTTACCAAAACCTGTTGTTGGTCTAATACTCAATCAACAATCACAGATCACTCCTTCTCAGGACAGGGTATTAACCACGATGAGCATTCAGCAAACTCAAACCTCGATGCTTTTTATACGTTACGTAAGCGTGGCTCCCGACATTCCCGTAAATATAAAGTTAAAACAACAACATATGAATTGACGTTTCAAGGAATAAAAAGACTTCCAATGCCAGAAGTCCCCACTGTGTTAATGTTAATTTTTGACCAAATTTTTGAGCGTATATTAAGGAATAACAGCCCAATCTACGACCATGCGAGAATTTGTATACGGGCCCCCTCTTTAAATGACCCTGTAAATTTATGCATTGGACGGGTTAGTAGTTTCAGCGGTAAGATGTTGTTTGATGCAATACAAACCCTGGATGGATGAGTTGTTGGATATCCATGTTGTACTTCTACAAAAACCTATACCAGCAACGGGTTGTACTGATCGTAAAGCTGTATTAGTGTCAGATCACCTATCAAGGAAATCATCTGTTGTGGTGATCAAAGACTCAGATGTTTATTGTCTCCCTAGAGCTCTAGTAGTTGCGATTGCTCATGCTGATATGTGTGCTGCCCGTAAACAAGGTAATGAGTGCTTAATCAAACAGCATACAAAAGTTTATAAGGCGATTAGAAGACCAGAGAGCATGCGTCAACTAAATAAAGCCTTGGACTTATGCGTGCGGGCCGGTATAGACCTCACACAACCTGGTACAATCGAGAGTTTAGAGAAATTTCAGACAATACTTGCACCTGAGTATGAGATTGTTGTACAACCATTCAGGAATTGTTTTACCCATCTCGATTTCTGAGTCTAAGACCTACGCATATGTTACGCCTTATCCGCACAGGTAACTACTATGACGTGATTACAAATTTACAAGGGTTTTACAAGAAAAAAGGCTTTTGCGCTTGTTGTGGTGTACTTTTTCACAATTACATAGGCAAAAAACTTCATTGGTGTGGTGGACATTGTAACCTATGCGGTGGTCAACATACACAAAGAGTCAAATGTACTTACGTGCGTTGTGATAAATGCAATCGTTTCTTCAAAGGGGGGCCCTGTTATAGGGTGCATCTAGAACCGACCCGTTGTAACAAACCCTGTGATGCATATCACAGATGTGCAGTGTGTAAAAAGATTTATGAAGTGAAAAAAAATCATCATTGTGATTCGAAACATTGCATCCGTTGTAAAGGAAGAACCGAAGGGGGTCTTTGTTACGTACTTACAGGTGAGGAGCGTATAGACACAGTAAAAACAAAACAGCACAGTGCAAAACAACCGAGACTCCTATACTTTGATGTCGAAACAAGAACAACTAATACAGGCGAATTGTTGCCTGTGTTAGTTGCGCTTAGTTATTCAGATAACTCAGGTACTTACATTGAACGGGTGTTCCACAGGGATACATGCATTTCCAAGTTCCTGAATTTATTGTTTGCAAAACCAGTGAATCGGGGTAAAATTAAAGCCCATCAACAAACCTTTGAGAAGTCAATAATACTAGCCCACAACCTAAGTGGCTTTGCAATGTTTTTTTGATGAAATTTTTATTTGAACAAGGTATCAAACCCAACATGATTTACCGAGGTACAAAGGTGTTATTATTAGAGGTTAAAGGGCAAAAATCCGTTTTCTCGATTCATTATCCTTTATAACATTACCTCTGCGTGATTTCCCACGAGCCTCTGGTATCAAGGAGCATCAGAAAGGTTTCTTTCCGTTTGCACTCCTGAACAAAACACAACATTACGAGGGTGAATTACCTGAAATGAAACTGTACTCGCCTGACGAAATGAAAGAGTCAGTGTATAAAGAGTTTGTACTTTGGTACAAGGCTGAGAAGTTACGCGTTGGTAAGAAATGGAATATGATACACGAACTAACCCTGTATTGCCTTAGTGATGTTATGCTACTGCGTGATGGTTGTCTGAAATTCGCAACTATCATGGAGTCTTTCATGGGCTTTAACCCTTTTTTAGGACGTGATGTGACAATTGCCAGTTACTCAAACAGAGTGCTTAGGGAAAAATTTCTCGATGCTTATTCGATGGGTGTGATACCGCTATTAGGTTACTCAATACGTAACCGATAAAGCAAAAAAGCCTTACAATGGTTAGCTTGGGAGCAATCAAAGGTGCCTCATGATCAAATCATTTCAGCTCTGAATGGACCTGAGAAACGAGTCGGTCCATATCTTCTGGATGGTTGGTGTGAAAGCAAAAAGATAGTTTATGAATTTTATGGTTGTTATTACCATTCATGTCCTAAATGCACAGTTGCCATGAGTCATAGTGTCGAGAGCCGACTTACGAATGCAGAAAATTTTCAGTGTACCCTGGAGCATATGGAGTTTTTAAAGACGGAACTACCCGATCACACGTTCAAAACACAATGGGAATGTGAATTTTCTGCTTTGTTAAAGCGTGATACCGAATTAAACCATTTTTGTGAAACGCTACAATTCGGACCAGAAACATTCATTTCACCCCGCGATGGTTTTTACGCTGGACGGACTGAAAATTTCACAGTGGGTATTACAGAGGCGACTGAAACAGAACGACTTACATATCTGGATTTTACATCGTTATATCCAACTGTAAATAAGAGACAAAATTACCCAAAAGGGCATCCTCTCGTGATTAAAACAGGTTTTACTCACAAAATGTATGCAAACTTTGGTTTGATCAAAGCAACCGTATTTCCACCAAAGCACTTGTTCATACCCGTGTTACCTTATCGTTGTAACAGTCTATTGTATTTTCCCCTTTGTAGCACATGTGTTGAATCACAGTTGAATAAATTATGTCCTCACACAAATGTTGAACGGACATTGACGGCGACCTGGCCTACCCCTGAGTTTTATAAGGCGTTAGAAGGCTATACCGTTGTGAAAATTATGAAGGCACTATTTGGGTACAATTTGTATACAACAAGGATACAGGGGAAACATTTTTTCAGTGAATATGTGAACACCTTTATTGGGGGTAAAATCCAAGCCTCAGACTGGCCTCCATATGCCAACACTCAAGCTGAGAGAGATACCTTTTTGAAAGATGTGTACGAAAAGGAAGGTATTTTACTAACACCATCAAAGTTTGAAAAAAACTCCGGTTTACGTAGTATATGTAAGCTTTCTTTAAACAACGCGTGGGGTTTTCTGGGATTGAAAATGCAAAACAACAACAAACCGTTTTTGTTGATAGTTTCGCTGAATACTATAAACTTTTTAACACCCCTTCAATTGAACTGACAGATCTCGATATCGTAAACGATGACATTATCTTAATGTCGTATAAAACAACTCATCCGACCACTCATTTAAAGGGTAATGTAGGTATTGCCTCGTTTGTGACTTCTTATGGATGGTTAGAATTATATAAAATTTTAAAAATTTTGGGTGTTCGGGCGCTTTATTGTGACACAGATTCTGCCATTTGCCTTGAACCAAGAGGCGTTAATTTACTGCCAAGAGGTCATAATCTAGGAGATCTGACAGACGAAATTGCTCAAAAATACTGGTCAAATGTACACATCGAGAAACTGGTTGTTGCAGGGGCTAAGAATTACTGCCTGTACTTCTCGGACGGTTCTCATGAACAAAAAGTGAAAGGCATCACGTTAATGAGAAGCGCATCAGAAATCCTTAAACCAGCTATGATTGAGGAACTCATGAAGGGTGAAACTGAGGGTTTGCTCAAATCGGTCGAAGTGCCTGTGAACTTCAATCTAGTACGTAACAAAACAGCTGCAACTCTACACAATAAAACTACAAAAAAATCTACAGATGCACTAATCAAAAACGGTTCACAATCTCAAGAAATTTAGCAAAGAGTTACCCTTATGGGTATTGTGGTGAAGTATTAAAAAATACCTAGTGAGTTTTTATATTCAAGTCAAAATAAAAAGTAAATGGTCGTAGTAGTAGTAGTATTTATGGTTATTAAAAGTAAAATGGCGGACAGAGACGGACGTGCGTGATTTCGATCTCTGAATATCGGAGCTCAGGAACATGATTTACTCTAATTATTGATAATTTTCTTTATCATCAGTTGCATATGTAATTTCTACCTAATTCTAATCCTGTCTTATCAACGAACACCCATTAATACGCCTTATTATGCCAAGAGAGAATAAAAACCAGCTTGCTCAAAAGCTGCCCCCCACTCGTTCCACTGCAATGGACTCTCTTAGCGAAGTTGCATTAGACGATTCCATAAAACGGTCAGTGGAAAAAAGCATCCTTGCGTACTTCTCCGATCCTACGACTATAGATCACATTGTTTCGAGGATTATGGATACAATCTTGGAGAAAATGGATCAGAAATTACAGGATTTTTCTATTAAACTCAATCAGCTTTCTGAAAAACTGGACTCTTCCTGCACCCGCCTCGACTCATTGAAATCTCAGTTTAATTCTCTTCACTTGAAACTGGAATCTCTCGAATCTTCTCCCAGCCTTAACGATTCGATTCGCTTTGACGATGTTTTCAAACGCATGGATGAGCTTGAGCAACACTCCCGTCGCTCAAATATCAGGATCTTTAATCTCCCCGAGGAACCTAGGGTGCTTCTACCAGACAAAGTTGCTGACTTAATCTCTTCTAAATTGAAGATCTCGTTTACCGGTTCTGACTTCGTCGCTATTCATCGTCTGGGTTCTCGGTCTAGCACTTCGATCCGTCCTGTGATCGCCCAATTATCTTCTCCAATCATTAAAGACTCTATCATCAAAAATCGTCATCATCTCCGTGGTTCATCGATAGTGATCATGGAAGACTTAACCGCTGTCAGATACAGACTACTACGTTCGGCTAAACATAAGTTTGGGCCCAGAAATCCTGGAGTTCCAACGGGCGCATATTCACCAAAGATTCGGCTGGCAGAGTGACATCTTTAAGCTCAACTGATGATTTTCAACTTACCAAGTAGTTTATTTAATATTAAGTTGCAGCTTCGCAGCTTTGTAAATAATTTATTTTATTTTTAAATTTATATGTTCTCTAGCCAATTACTCTTACAAAGCTTAATGTTATTACTTGGTTAGTTGTATTGTTTTCTCTGATTTATTTCTTTTCTCACCTGTTTTTTTCAGATTCTTTCTTTAGTTTACTTGGCGCTGATTAACATTCTTTACTTTTTTCTGAATGTTTTTTTTCTTTTTTACTCTTCCTGTTCTTCCGCTATTCTTGCCTTATTTATATATATATATTTTAATTGCTTTTTTTTCGTTTATTCTTCTTTCACCTCTTCTTTCTCTCCCCTAATAATTTATTTTTTTAATTCTTTTGTTTTTTGTTACATACTAATTTTAACTTTGATTTATTCAAGGTACAATTTTTTCTTAAGTTCTGTCTTTTCCATATTTCTTTGTAATCTCTTAATTAATGTCTACTTACAAGTACCCAATCGATTTGAATACCCCTAATACTTTTTTTTAATTCCAGTCCGTTCACTGCGGATGATTTTCACTTGATCTTATTCTATACAAACAAATGCAGTATCAAGGCCAATTTTTCTGCTGCTCTTTCCACTCTGTCTAATATTAATACCCCTCCTAATCTTATTATTTTCACAGAGTCTTGGTCATACAGTGACGCGGATATACCTGAAATTGATAGTTTTAATTCTATCTCAATTCACCGCTCCGATAAACGTGGTGGTGGAATTGCGATTTATATAGCTAAAGTTTTACGATATTCTAAATATTTAAAATACTCTAATATTACTAATGATTGGGAAATTTTAACTATTTGTATTAATGACAAATATTTTATTGTAACGGTTTATCGTCCCCTCTCTGGTCATTTTCGGACTTTTTCTTCTTACTTGGCCTCTATGCTTTTGGACCTTCAATTTCAAAATAAATCCATCATTCTAATCGGCAAATTTAACATTGATTTCGCTAAACCTTCCACCAGTCTAGATACCATAATGGATTCGATAACTCGATCTGGTCTAATATCATCAACTCTATCTTTTACACATTTTTCACTCCCCTATCGTTCTTATTCTGTTATTGATCATTGCTTCACAAACTTTAACACTAATATATTTAGTTGTTCACTTGATGTTGCTATTTCTGACCATTTCCCTCTCTTCTGTGTTTTTAAGACTGCCATTGCAACTAATTTAGTGCATTCTTTCGTTAAGTTTATTAGGAAAGTCTCAGCCCCTCGAATAGCAGTTTTTCGGTCATTTCTCAATTTAACAGACTGGACCACGATTTTTGCCAACTCAACCAATGTTAATTCTTTAATCAATGCTTTTTTAGCACACCTATGTTTAGGCTATGATCGTTATTTTTCTCTATCGACCTTTAGGCCCCCTCTTTCAAGTACTACTATTTGTAAACCTTGGATTACTCCTTACTTGTTAGCTCTTTCTAAACGCAAAAACTCTCTTTACCAATCGCGCAATAACCCTAACCCTAAATTAACACAAAAATTTAAAACTCTTTCCAATAAAATTCGTCACTTGATAAACAATGCTAAAAAACTATATTACAAGCATCTTTTTCATGAGATTTCGATTAATAAGTCAAAATGGAATACCCTAAATAAACTCCTAAAAAGGTCTATTTCTAATAACTCCCGTTTTCAACAATCTGATAATATAGACTCTTTATCACTAACCAATTTTCTTAATACCCTCCTTCCCTCCTCCTCTTCTTTACCGGTCTCAACTCTCAATTACCCTTATAGTGTCTCTTCTAATTCGCCATCATTTTTTGCGGTTCCTACTACTACCGAGGAGGTCTCTAAAGTTGCTGTACAATTAAAGTCTTCATCTGCTCCTGACCCATTAGTCCTCCGACCGGACATTATAATTTCAGTAATCCAAAGCCTTGCTTCTCTACTAGCTGACATTTTTACCATTCTATCGCTTGTGGCTCATATGCTAGTGCTTTAAAGATAGCCAAAATTTTCCCAATTTTTAAAAAAGGTGACCCAAACGATTACTCGAACAATCGCCCTATTTCTACTTTGCCGATTTTCGCGAAAATTTTTGAGAAACTTTTCTACTCCCGCCTTTCTCAATTCATTTATATTAACAATTTCATTAATTCTTCACAACATGGATTTATGCCGAATCGCAATGTCGATACAGCCTGCTTTGATCTCCTAGAGTTTTTATTAGCCGAAATGTCTGCAAACAAATATGTTGCTACGCTTTTTGTAGATTACTCCAAAACTTTCGACTCTATCCCACTTCCTCTGTTGTTTTTCAAACAATCTGTTTTCTTCAATATTCGAGGCCTCCCTCTTAATTGGTTGACTGAATTGTTAACGGACCATTGTTACTTCATGGTTCTCTTCGATAAGACTTAGACAAGCTTAGTCTAGAATCAAGGTTTACCCCAAGGCTCTATTCTCTCTCCTCTCCTCTTCGATTTGTTTATTATTAATTTAATTACGGCTCTTTCTCCTTTTCCTTCTATACTTTATGCTGACTATTCCTAGTCAATTTGAAATTGTGGAATTCCGCCAACTCATTATTACTTAACGTTGATAAATCTAAACTTATGTTCTTTTATCAGCGTAATAAACGTAGCATTCCTATCAATCCTCTAGTTTATTATGGTCCTCATCTCCTTAACACTACTAACTCTTTTAAATATTTAGGTCTTACTTTATCTCACAATCTATCCTGGGATAAGCATGTGGACACCTTACTCATTAAATTAAATAAAAATCAAGGAATGATTTCAAGACTTCAATTTCTCCCACAACATATTTTATTACTCCTTTACTATTCTTTGATTCATTGTTCCTTATGCTTTGGCATCATCTTTTGGGGGTCCACTACCTCTTATAACCTCACTAGACTTCTTAAACTGCAGAAATGGTTTCTCCGTACCCTTTTGAAACTCCCTAAACCTCATACTGTTTCACACTTTTTTTCTTCTCTAGGAATTTTGACTATTAGCCAAATCTATTTCATTCAAATATGTTCTTTTATATACAAATCTATTAATCAAATGTTAATTCTATCATCTCCCATCTCCATACGTAAACACTCAGATGTTCATAATTATACTACTCGCAATAAGACTGCGATCAGCCTGCCCTTAACTAAGAAGAACTTTGGACGTAGATGTGTTTCATATTCCGGGGTCAGATGCTGGTCTCAGCTTCCTACTAATATATATTCATTATTTCCTTATGTTGTATTTAGGAAAGCAATTCGAACTTTTTTAGTGTCTAATTATCTACCTTGACTTTAAATTACTTATTTTTGTTTTTTCAGTTTGTTGTCTTTATTGTTATTAATTATTTTCTGTACTTAGTTATATTTTGGTTACCTTCGGGGACCTACTTGTCGGCCTTATCGGCCATATGGACCCTGGAAGGTAAATTGTAAAACAATTAAAAGTAAATAAATAAATAAATAAATAAATAAATAAATAAATAAGAAGTCATGTAAAAACCAATGTGTTCAACATCAATTACGTTTAACAGTTAATATGGCTAGCGTGAGAATGACTTTAATAATTTTAAGTTTAAATACATTAAATTTTTTAAAAAAAAAAAAAAAAAATTTGTGTAATTAAAATTGTATTTTAAGTTGTATAAATTCAGTTTGGAAAAATAAAATTTAAACTAATGTGGACTATGTAAATTGAAAATTTTATATTTTATTTATTTATTTATGTATTGACTTATTTAAATGGTTACAAATTCAACAAAATTAATTAATTTAAAAAAAAAACACAAAACAGAAGTTGTGAAATAAAATGTAAAACAATTGTTAAGTAGTGTTTACATATGTCGGAGGTGGTAATTGTATCCTATTAGTATACAAGAACTGGATTGTTTTCATCAGACTTCAGTTTTAGGAGGTGTGAATGAAAAATATACCAGGTAATTGTATTCAAACAATTATATTATTGTAGATGTACCAAAGGGGAAAACCAACTTTGATTCAAGAAGAATAATTTAAAAGATTAAATTTAAACAAAACAAGTAAAGTAATTTTTTTAATACTGAGAAATTTAGCTAAGATTGTAAAAAGTTAAAAATTAAACACCTTGTCATTTAATATATTTTTTTTTAATAACGGAAGAAAATTAAACTAAGATGGTAAAAAATTAAGCGCACAGATGTAGCTTGACTACGTATGAGCTCTGAACTCAAAAACATATCGACACTTATAATGCCGAAGGTCTTACATGCGGCAATAATGTTCTCCACATTGCATTCAGCATGTAAAAAGTTTTTTGCAAATTTCCATTTTTCTTCCCCGTTGACAAAAAACAAACGGAAAGCTTGTAACAGCTTTA